>CAUYON010164620.1:0-16788 GCA_963573935.1 Arctocebus calabarensis | reverse complement strand
CCTGTAGTCCCAGCTACTTGGGAGACGGAGGCAGGAGACTCGCTTGAGCCCAGGAATTGGAGATTGCTGTGAGCTGTGATGCCACAGCACTCTATCCAGGGTGACAGCTTGAGGCTCTGTCTCAAAAAAAAAAAAAAAATTGATGAATTCCATCTATAGTTAACAACTATTTGTTGGGCATTTCCTGTGTGCCAGACATTCATTATTCTGCTCACTGGGACTTCAGCAATGAATAAAATAAATCCCCAGTTATCGTGGAGCTTAACTATAGTAAAAGGAGATAGAAAATAAAGACATAGGGAAGTAAAATATGTGGTATCTCAGGGGACAATAAATTGTTCAGAGTTAAAAGGGAAAGGAAGAAGAATCAAGAGTTCTGGGAATGGAATTGGGGAACAATTTTTACAACATGATCACATTAATGGCAGGGTGGTGAGTGGCAGTGTATAAAGGTAAAGCCTCTGCTATTCAGAAAGAGAGCAGACAGTACAGGGAGAGGTAATATCCACACACACCCCGTCCACAGAAAAGGAATGAGCAGGGCTTGGCTGTGGTTAGGATAGCAGGCACCACCAGACAGGAAGACATCGCTGACAGCACTTCTACTTCTCAAACTCATTATCTTCATACAACCTAGAAGATTTTTTCTAGAAAGAGCAATTGTAATTTCACAAAACATCTAAAGCTTAATTGCAGTTGCAAAGTACCTTCTGAAACACCAGTAAAATCCACAAATATGAAGGGTAATAATACACGAAATATATCCTAGCAATACTCATGAATAATACACGGAAAATTATATCCTAGCAATACTATGGCTCAAAGGTATGTGTCTTACCTTTTTTTTTTTTTAAGCTTCCTCTCAAGTTGGAAGTCAAAGGTTAGAAATTGGCAATCCAGGAATCCCTCGGGGGTGTTTTGAGGGAAATTGTAGGGAGAGAGGGCTCTGGGTTCATGAGGAGGCTAACATTTGAACCAGTTCTGGTTCAGCGCCTGTGGCTCAATGGGCTAAGGCGCCAGCCACATACACCTGAGCTGGCGAGTTTGAATCCAGCCCAGGGCCGCCAAACTACAATGACAGCTTCAACCAAAAAATGGCCGGGCGTTGTGGTGGGCGCCTGTAGTCCCAGCTACTTGGGAGGTGGAGGCAGGAGACTCGCTTGAGCCCAGGAATTGGAGGTTGCTGTCAGCTGTGGTGCCACGGCACTCTATCCAGGGTGACAGCTTGAGGCTCTGTCTCAAAAAAAAAACAAAACATTTGAACCAGTCCTGATCCAGAGTTACTGAGGCTGATGTATTCCCTGAAGGATGCGGAGAATAAAACAAAAAGAGGTGTGTGTTAGAGTTGCACCTTTGGTCCAAGTCAGCTCCAAGGAAAAGAAGTTGGGCTTTGTCTAACAACTACCTTATTCTGCCCAGAGAGGTGGGCAGTAGAGCACCCATTTTTCAACAGTGACTCTGTGTGGCAATCAGGAGTCACAGAAGTGGTGAACTGGTGTGATAGACATTATCAATATTTCACTTGGGAGACTCTGGATTAAACAAAAAGTCTGTGTTTTGGATAATTTCCTCATATTTATCCATGTATTTATAGACAGTTAGTGGGACAGTTCAGACGTATTGCATCTCCAAATTACACAAATATCCTTTGTTTCTCCTTAAATTGCGAGGAACTCAAGTAGACTGTTTGCTCGCTACCACCCAAGTAAAGTCTGAATCATGGTCACCAGAAGGTAAATTTGAGAATATTCACTACCACAAAAATACTTATGCCATATAAATGCATAGTATTTGGGACCCATTCTGAGCATAAATAATGATATCTAACTCTTGCTCAGCACTTACTATTGATTAATCCCTATGCATTCTTTTCTTTTAATCCTTCTCTTGGTTCTTCCACTTTGCAGAGGAGAAAAACTGGGGTTTGCTGAGGATAAATCAGAGCACAGAGCAACCTGGCTTGGGAAACGGCTTTCTCACCCCCCCAACCCCCCACCCCAGGGCAATACCTTCCAGGAGGCTGACCGGATGGTTTGGCACTTGCGACATGAAGCCTCACAGCTACTTTCTTCCCTCACTGGTCTTCCTAACACAGACCACACCGAAGCTGAATTACTCATGCGGATCCAGTTTATCCTTTCCCTAATTAGGCTGGGGGGAACATTTCTCTGCTGATCTTTCATCTTTCTTTTCCTAACAGAGGCTTTGGGTTGCCCTTTGCTCTCCGGCAGGCCTGCCAAGGATGCTTTCTAGTTATCTGAAATAAACTTCTCACCCTGACTTCTCCATTTTCACAAGCAAATGACTCACTCAAATTTCATGGACAAGAGGTGAGAAAAATGCATATGTGATTCTTTGAAATATCTCCCTTGAGTCCAGAGCCACGCACCAGAGGGGTTAATTGTCAGAAAGTTTAATTGTTACCCTACAACTCCAGCTTCCCTTGTGGCTGGGGCACACCATAGGTGCTAATAGTGAGAAAATTTCACTGTGGCTCTGCCGTGCTCTCTTCATTAAGCTAATGGAACATTTTCCCCTCATTTTCTCCCTGGGGTGGCTGTAGGAGTACAACCTTATAATTGTTGCTCTTACTGCAATTGGAGGTGGTAGGAGTATGTATAATCTTATTGTCTTTTCTATGTGGTGGCAGTTTATATATGACCTATTGATAATTCCCAGGCAGCAGCAGAAAACTCAGCCAGTATTACATTAGCATCCCTCCTAGGAGAATGACTATTAAACAAAGACTATTATTAACCAGAAAGAACTCATACTGGGGATGGCTTGTCAAACCAAATATAAACTTAATTATTGTGAAGATTGATCCCTCGGAGGATCCTGGGTATTTTTTTTTTCACTAGAATTCAAAAAGCCTTAATCTATGTCTTTTGTTAGGTGTATGACATAGGCTTCATGAATCATTTGGGGAGGCTTTCAAGGCTTCCCCTTTAGGAGGAGGGTGTTCTGCTTGGCCACTGAAGTCCTTGGAGTATAACTGGCCAGGAGAAAAGCATCAAAACTCTCCATTCATCCCCTGGTTTAGAGCCACTGGACCTGAGTCTAGTAGTCTTGGTTTGGAAGGATCCCCCAAAACAAGGACCCTGGGATGCCCTTGGAATTTGTTAACCCAAACACAAATGGGTGGATGTGCTAAGGTGCAAATACCTCTATTGCCAAATCTTGACCTCCAGATCTGAAACGTGGATGAAATAACCTTTTCACTACTATCTACAAGATGTACCATTCTCTAGGATGTTGATTATTCTCTGAAAATTCTCCCACAATCCCTGTGTCACACTTGGTCTTCATTAAAGAGTAACTGAAAAGAACTTGCATGTTGATAACTTTGATGCTTAAAATAGTTTCATCCAAGGACTTCCCTTTACTTTTGGACAGAAAATCTCTTCTAAGGTAAGTACAAACAGCCCCCGTAAGTGTAAAGAATTATGTTATTACTCACGAGAATATACTATTATGTACTCTGCCCCTACCAGAATACTGAACATCAAAAAATTTAATGCTGGACAGGATCCGTGATCAAATATCTGAATGGGAATTGGTGAAGCATCTATTAAGTGGCAAGAACAGTGCTATCAACATTCACAAATACTGCTTCATTTTATACTCTGTGGTAGGCAGAATAACGGCCTCCCAAAGATGTCCGTGTCCTAATCACCAAAACACATTGAGATATTGAATGTCAATATGTTCATTCACATGGCAGAATAGACCTCACAGATGTTATTAACTTAAGGATCTTCTTATAGAAAGACTATCCCAGATTATCTGGGTGGGCTGGTGAAATCACAAAGGCCATTATAAGAGGAAGACAGGAAGGTCAGAGAAGATGTAGCGTGGGGTGTGGTGGGACTCGCCTGAAGGCCCAGCTACCGGAGAGGGTGGCCTGCACCCAGGAGTTCCAATCCAGCAAGATGCTACTCTTAAAAAAAAAAAAAAAAACAGTGAGATGCTGTCTTAAAAGAAAAAGAAAGAAAAGAAGATACGACCATGGAGGAAGAAGTCTGGGCGATAGAGCCACGAGCCAAAGAACGCAGGCAGCCTCTAGATGCTAGAAAGGGCAAGGAAATGGGCTGTCTCCAGAGAGACTCCAGAAGGAACATGGGCGGTCAACCACTTTGGACTTCAGACCTCAAGGACTACAGAGAATAAATCTGTATTGTTTGAAGTCACAATGTTTGTGGTTATCTATCACAGCAGCCGTGGGCTACTGTCCTGGTGAGTTGGGGCTGCTGTGACAGCACACCAGAGACAGGGTGGTTTACACACAACTCGGATTTCTCTCTCACAGTTATGGAGTCTGGGAAGTCCAAAATCAAGGTGGCAGAAGATTCACCTTCTGGTTCATAGACGACTGTCTTTTCACTGTAATATCACATGGCAGAAAGGGAAGGGGTTGTCTGGGGTCCATTTTACAAGGGTGCTAACCCCAGTCATGAGGGCTCTGCCCTCGTTACCTGAGCACCACTGAAGGGTCCAGCTCTCCCACCCGCACCTCGGGGGTCAGGATTTCAATGTATCAATTTAGTGGAAGGGGATATAAATGTTCTATCTACAGCAGACATTAACACAACTCCCCAAAATTTTGCAAAAATAAAAACTGTCTCAATTTATCTGATGGGGAAACTGATAGTTCAAGAGATTCAAATGGCTTGATTCACTGCTTCCTCCTAATGCACAAGGTGGGGCTGTTCGGGGTATACCTCCCTTCTCTCTCCCTAGGTCTTGAAAATGCTGCATGACACATCAGCCGGATAACTCACTGACTAGACACCCATCCATTTGTCTTTAGTCACCAGATGAGTTAACTTTTTTAATGAACTTAGCTGAGTTTCTTATTTTCTCAAAACTGGTCAAGTTTGGGGAAATTAATTCAGCATTCCTGAAATCAGAGATTCCTGTATTGCTCATTCTTTTGGCAAACATTTTCTTTTGGGCTCTCATGGACTTTATTTATACCTGGATAGAATAAACAATCTGGGGAAAAGGCATAATGTGTTTCCTTTTTTGTAAAATAGCAACTTTCACCAGGTAGTGTCTTAGAAAAAGATGCCATGCTCTAGTTTCAACTTCACAGCTTTCATTCAGAGACATTCTTGTGGGTGCTATTTTGGAGAGCATCTTCCATCTCCCTGGCATCTTGCCATTCACTGAGCTCTGCAGGTGACCTGTATATAAAGGTCTGACCCACAGAGATTTAGGGGTTTTGTTTTGGCTTTGAGCACATTTGGCTCTGTAAGAGATACGTACTCATTGCCCATCACCCCTCGCTTGAGGGGATATCCCTCCTCTTCCTATATGGTACAAGTGAGGACAACCTCAGTGCCCCCAGGTGACCTGGGCCCAGCCAATCAGAGTAGTCTACCAGTTGACCATGGTGACTGGTTCAAGGATCAGGGATGATCCAGAGTTCACCTTGGGTCCTCACTGCCAGAGACGAAAAGAATAATGTAAGCCTGTGTACCTTGTAGCCATTTTTTTCCGACCCTGTGGGGAGGCAGGCAGCCATCAGCTGCAAGAGAGAATGCACCCAGTACCCTAGAGCTGTGAGGTGAGTTGGGGAGAACCGGAAACAGAAGCAAGGATGCTCTCATTCACCCGGCCTGCTCCTGGACGCTTTCAGTACTTAAACCATTACAACACCCTCTTCAAACTGAAGTTAATTTGATATGGCTTTTTGGTTAAAATAAAATAGTTTTTGTTTAATTTTTCAAAAAGGAAGCACCATGACTTGAGAGAAAGGTGTGTAGTGAAGGCCCCCGCTCCGCATTGCCCCCCTGCCCCCGCCCCCCGCTGCCTAGTCACCGTCCCACAGGTTGTTCTTAACTTTTTTAAGGTAACCTTATAGACTTCCTTTATGCACATACAAACAAATATACAAATACGTCTCTATTTTCCTCTATTTTAACACAAAAATTAGCATATTAGACATTGTTCTTCACCTTGGCTTTTTCACCTAATGTGTATGTTAGCAATCTTTTCCTGCCCTCCGTTATACAGCTATATCATAGAACAGGATCAACTGTGATCAGAAGGAACTTGGAAAAGCAGGTTATTTTTGAGGAATTGAGTAGTGTAGCTCTATGGCAAAGAGCATATAAGATTTCTAGGCTCATGTTTTGGTGGATCTGAATCTCTCTCTCTTTTTTTTCTTGCATCTTACTAAGCTTAATATTTCTCAGAGATGAACATCCACCTTTGCGGCTACATTTGCCAGGACAATTGTGGGTGACTATATAGTGGGAAATGAACCCAAGGCAAACAGCGTTGGTTGTAAGCTGGAGACCTGCAACTTGACCTGGCTCATAGGTATGTCTTCTTTGGCCTATACAGTATGTTTTTAAAATACAACTACTTGTCAAAGTTTAAAATTTTATATTGTTCTGATTCATGGCTGAGAAAAATAAAAAAATTAAAAACACAAAAATGATTTTAAATTGAGCTGTTTCAAATTAATATTTTAATATTTCATATTCAAAAATATAGATTTCAGGTTTCCCTTGACAACTTGAATTGCTCATTTCCACAAGGCAACAAAGAGGCTAAGTTCAACAGCCAGAGCTCGCGTTAAACAGGGCACTCCCTTTTCAGTTCCCCACAGCGCCTGCAGCTTCCCACAACCCTAAGGTCAAGGACCTTCTGCCATGTGTGGTGCTGCACGCTCTGTGTTTCTCTTTCTTACACCTGTGTACCCATGTGGCTCTGATGGATGTGTGACTGTGTGACCTTTTATTATATTTGAATCCTGGGAGAGTTTAGGACCCCTTCAAATAAGTTATTTTCAAGACTATCTTAAGCATCTTAAAAAAATAGTTTTTCTTTTTTTGCCTTCTTTATCTATTTTTTTTGGACTAATAGTGAAAGAAAAGTATTATTATAGCATACAGAAATCTGAGTACATAAAGTACTTAAAGAAGGTTCCCTGGCTGGGCGAGGTGGCTACCTCTAGCACCTGTAATGCTAGAACTCTGGGAGGCCAAGAGTTTGGGCAGATTACCTGAACTCAGGAGTTATAGACCAGCCTGAGCAAGATTGAGACCCTATCTCTAAAAATAGCTGGGCATTGTGGGGGGCACTTGTAGTCCCAGCTACTCGGGTGGCTGAGGTCACTTGAAACCAAGCGTTTGAGGTTGGTGTGAACTATGATGACATGGCCCTCTAGTTAGGGTGGCAAAGTGAGATTCTGTCTCAAAAAAATAAAAAAAAAAGCAAATAAATTAAATTAGATTAAATTAAATAAAAAGAAAGGTCCTCTTACTCATTCAAACTAGCACAATTATTACATTAATCAGCTTTCTTTCTGCATGTATTTATTTACTGAGCCCAAACCTCACTCTGTCACCCTGGGTACAGTGCCGTGGCATCAGAGCTCACAGGAACCTCAAACTCTTAGGCTCAAGTGATCATCCTCCTCAGCCTCCCCAGTAGCTGGGACTAGAGATGCCTGCCGCAATGCCTGGCCAGTTTTTCTATTTTTAGTAGAGATGAGGTCTCACTCTTAACTCAGGCTGGTCTGGAACTTCTGTGTACAAGGGGGCCTCCCACCTCAGCCTTCTGGAGTGCTGGTATTACAGGCCTGAGCCAGCATGCCCTGCTCTTTCCACCTTTAATTCAGGGCTTCATCATGGGAAAGTTAGCATTTTGAATTACTCAGTCCTTTCTAAGGCCAATTCTAGATTCCAGGTTAAACTGAGACCTTATGATGATTCCATTGCACCACTCAAGAGAACATCCTCCCCACTGCTCCCAGCACCATCCAGTTGGTACTGGGCTCTCAGTAAAGACTTCCATCTAAAAATGACAATTGAAATACACATGTCTTCTGACATCCTTACCAAAACACAAAAACAACCAAAGTTTTGGTTTGCTTTTTTTCTTGAAAGAGACATAAAGATTCAAGGGCAAAGATAAAGTTGGAAGCTGGTGAATAGCACAGCTGCTCACTAGAAAATCAGAGCAAGCCAAGTCCTAAGGTGATGGTGGGGGAAAAACCCAAAACAAACAGAGCATGATTTTCACAACTGAATCACTCAAACCTCAGGGATTGATGGTTCCAGGTATTTGTGAAAATGTATATGAAGATGAAGCTTAAAGCAGGGGGAATAGTGGAGAGACCTTTACAGGTGTAATTGGACCTCCATCCCTTCTACCTAGCAGAGAACTGGCCCCCAGGTCCCTCAGACAGATAGAAAGAGAGCATCTGAACTGGACAGGAGGGGGAGAGGTGGGAACAGCTAATGGTGCACACATTGTATTGAAAGGCAGGATTAAGTGACGTGCACCTGTTAAAGGTGGAGACCGCCACCAGCGCTGGCCCTCCACTTGTCTTTCACAAAGCTGACAGGGCAGGTAATACCCCATAGGAGTGATAGAGTTTCCTCTTTGGAAATCTGACTCAACCAAGAAAGGAAATCTAGAAATACTGATGTGAGGCGGGAATTCCCATAAGCAGACCAGTGCAAACACTCTGCTGTGACACCCACAGTTATCAAGCTACCACGCGAAGCACAGACTTTTTCACTGAGTTGTAAAGTGGTCCACTCTTAATTGTTATCAAGTAAGGATTGCTAGATATCTCAGGTAAGGCTCTGACATAAAAAAAAAAAAAAGAAAAAACTAAAATAAAGAAAAAACAAATAAGTTGTAACTTGGCAGAAAGAAAGACTATGGGGGCGCAGAAAGATTAAGAAACCCTATCATCAAAATCATCTGAGGAACAAGAACAGACATTGTATCCATGAAACAGGAGACATTCAAAATGAATGGACATTCAAAAAAGGCTTAAAAAGAATTCTTGGAAATTAAAACAGAACAAATCAAAATTAAACAGAATTAAATCAAAAGACAAATAGAAAATATCAGAGGATTAATTGAAAAGTTGGAAAGAAATGCAGAAGACCCAACATCTGAATAATGGGATGACAGGGAAAATGGAGGGGAAGAAATCATGAGAACAAAAAATCCATAAGATTTTTCTACAACTGAATGAAGAACATCCCACACTGAAATGATCCAGTAGGTATTCAGTTCAATAAATGAAAATAGACTGTACAAGTTTCATAATTTTGAGATGTCAGAACGCCACGGACAACGAAACAATGCACAGAGTTTCTAAATGGAAGAAACAGACACAAACCATCAAGATTCAGAAGTGGAGGCTCGGCACCTGTGGCTCAATGGGCTAAGGCACCAGCCACGTACACCTGAGCTGGCGGGTTTGAATCCAGCCCGGGCCCGCCAAACACCCATGACGGCTGCAAGCAAAAAAAATGGCCGGGTGTTGTAGTGGGCGCCTGTAGTCCCAGCTACTTGGGAGGTGGAGGCAAGAGACTTGCTTGAGCCCAGGAATCGGAGGTTGCTGTGAGCTGTGATGCCACAGCACTCTATCCAGGGTGACAGCTTGAGGCTCTGTCTCAAAAAAAAAAAAAAAGATTCAGAAGTGGATCAGACTTGTTAAGAGAATATAAGAAGTTAAAAGAAAGTTAGGTAGTAGTGCTACAAAATTCTGAAGGAAGATAATTTATATTCCAGGATCCGAGGCCCAGCTAAAATATCACTTAAGGAAGATATGTAGAGAGTCAAGTTTCCCAAAGTTATTTGTTTCTCCTGTGATGCTTTTTTAGGAGACTACTAGAGGAGGTTGTGTACACACACACACACACACACACACACACAAAGAACAAAAGTCAAAAAAAAAAAAAGAAAGAAAAAAAGAAAGAAAGAAAGAAAAATAATTAAAAAAGGAGAAAACTTTATATTTCAACAGACTGGAAATCCTACACATTAGAGAAGCAAAAGTCATCCCCACGCAAACAGACTTCCAGAGGAGCTGCAGCAACTTGGCAGTTCCCTTGCACTCCTCACCCAGGCTCTCCTGGGTCATTTGACCCAGTAGGGGACCAGCACTGGCGCATTACCAAGCCTCACTGTTTACTTGGTTTCACTCCATTTTTCCTGCCCCCGGGTTGTATTCCAGGACATCACATCACAGCTAATCATGGCATTTCCTTACCCCCCTCTGTCTCTAACAGAGGTTCTCAGGTTCTCCTGGTTTTGAAAACTCCAACCATTCTGAAGAATGCTGGTCAGGTATTTTACAGAATGTCCCTCAACTTGGGCTTGTCTGATTTTTTTTTTTTTTTGAATGATGGTTTGATTGGGGTTGTGAATATCTGGGAGTAAGACACTGAGGGCCAAATGCCACTCTCCTCCCACCGTGTCAGGAGCGCAAGCTCTCAACGTGCCCTTCACTGCTGATGCTAACGCCGACCTTTGCCCGGAGAGCGTCAGCCACATTTCTCCACTGTCGATTTCCTTATTTCCTCTTCCCACGTTCTCCTTTTAGAAGCACGGTGTCACTAGGTGGGGCAAACACTCACGGTGGGCGTGAAGCTGGCCTCTGTGAGGGGTGGCGGTGATATCTGCATTCATTATTTGAAGATTTATCTGCTCTCCCCATCTGTTTGTTTGTTTGTTCATTCAATCATGGACTTAGGAATATTTATTTTAGACTTTGCATCATAATTTAATAATACCTTATTTATTTGATGGCTCAAATTGTCCCAGGTTTGTGCATTGGCAGCTTTTAGTTTGGCTCCTGTGTCCCTTTGACATACCTTTTTTTCCTTTGGTTTATTTTCTGTTTGGAGCACTTCCTCACTGGGCACTCCCAGGTGCTCTGGCTTCATCACGTACTTTCCCTTCAGCAGCCCTGTGATCAGTCGTTCTAAGAATCCTGGCTCCCTTTCCTGGAGAATATTGATACAGGGTTCCTCCATTCAAGGCTGGACAAGGACCCCAGTTTTCTTTGGCCTGAGCAATATCATGAAGGGAACGCCTGATCTTTTGCCCTGAGCTGGAGGGACTGCATTTATTCATTTGTCAATAATGCTCTTTAACACCAAGGCCTAGCCAAGTGTAGTTCTCAAGACCTTATACCCCTAGACCTGCTGTTCTCAACCTGTGGGTCGCGACCCCTTTGGACTGTATTAAAGGTTCGAGGTAAGGAAGCTTGAGAACCACTGCCCTAGACAAAGGACCCACATAGGGTCTTCTGACTTGGGTCTTTCCTCTGCCAGAAGCTCTGGGTGCTTTCTACTACTTTTGTATTCTTTTCTGTCTAATAAAATCCCGTCTTACCACTGAGCTGTGGTCCGTGGGTTCATTCTTCAAATCCCTGAGACCAAGGACTTAATTGAAGAAAGAAATTCCAGTAACAATATCACAGGACCCTTCTTTATCACTGAGATTTTTTTGTTGTTGTTTTAAAGCTCTATCTCCCCCTGCCAAATTAAGAGCTATTTGGAATGTGAGAAAAAGAGAAAGATAATGATAACTCTTCTTGTGATTGATGTGTAATTTATTTTAACACTATAACCTAGCTTTCTACAAGACAGAGTATATCAGCTGTCCCTTATCCTAGAAAAACATTACTAGAAGTTGAAATTTTCAGTCTTGACCTTATGCTGTCTGAAGTAATTTTACCTAACATTGTATATAAGCTGTCTGATGAATGCCAAAGAGGTGGCCGAGGACTGGATTCAGTGATACTACAATCTTAGAGCAGGAGCCCCATAAATATATAGGATCATTAATATTCTCAGTCTTTGCATTTTGTTTTTTTTTTTTGAGACAGAGCCTCAAGCTGTCACCCTGGATAGAGTGCTGTGACATCACAGCTCACAGCAACCTCCAATTCCTGGGCTCAAGCGAGGCTCTTGCCTCTGCCTCCCAAGTAGCTGGGACTAGAGGCGCCACCACAATGCCCGGCCATTTTTTGGTTACAACCGTCATTGTTGTTTGGCAGGCCAGGCTGGATTTGAACCCGCCAGCTCAGGTGTACAGGACTGGTGCCTTAGCCTGTTGAGCCACAGACGCTGAGCCAGTCTTTGCATTTTTAATTGAGAATATCTAACAGAGTCTACCAATCCCATACTCTGAGTCATTCAGTGTGTACATAGCTAGTATCATTCCTTTTACTTAAAAAGAATTTTTTACATACAAAATGAATGACCATTGACTGTTCTTTACAGTAGAACTAAAAAGTTACTTCGTAAAAAAGCAGTTCAGCTCATTTGAAATCTATACTACATAAATGGGAATTCACAGTTAAGGGCATTTTATTTTCCAAAAATCTACACTTGCACTTACAGCTACAGGGCTCAGCTCAACTGTCTGTGTCAAATGACATAATCTGGTTATTAGACTTATGACAGGATTTAAACATTTTAGTGTGAGGGCAAAAATAAACTATTCTTTTGTTTAAATTAAGTTTGCAGTTCAAAGGATTTGTTCATTTGTGTCTCCAAGTTCTACTTTTCAACATGAGAGAGTTTTGTACGTAGAGTCTTTGCTTCAAAGGCTTCCGCTTTCATATTTTACTTTTACTCTGAAACTAACGGAAAAGAAGCTGACTGCATCAGAACCATGCCTAATCCCCTAGGAGTCAGCATTGCATCAAGTTTATTAAAATTAAACACTTCTCTTTTTTTCCCCTCTCCTTCCCAAATAGGCATTTGGCAATAAAAAAGCAAATCAGCTGGGCCAGGATAAAACGGGCAATGTTTTCCCACCACTAGTTCATTTGGAAAAGTCGCTTTGCTAATTGAGAAAAATTTAATGAATTTTACTTGTATTAAAATAAAAGCGATTGCTTCATGGCAACAATGTGCTCATTTGAGAAAGTCATTACATTTATGTATTGTGTTGTCATGTAAATACTTTTGCCAAAATGTATTAACAAGAAATATAATATTATGGTTCATGGTTCATGTAGTATCTGAAAAGAATAATTGTATAACTAATCAGTGAAAACAAAGCAAATGTTCCTCTTGGGTTTGTACAATAAAAATGAAATTAAAATTAGTCAGGCTCAAAAATGCAAATATAATACATCTTCACCAGTAGAAAAATAAAAACTTTGAAGGCGAAACGTGTATGTTCAATTCCTCCAAAAGTCTTAGGCTAATTCCCAGATCTATCTCATCAAAATTCACTTCATGCATTTTTACAAAGTAATCAAATATTTCATTGTTTTTAAAACAATAAAATTATTATACATTTTCCTGAACAAGCTCACTGATATTCAGGACACATTCTGGTGGAAATTAATGCTAATCAGCGCAGTGGCAGCAACTGAAATGGCACTTTAATGTATCAAACAGTAACATAAGATTAAATTCACGGTAAACTTAAGAGCAAATAACCAATATCAATTCAAACACATTAAATCTTGGGAAAGGGCAAAGGTTAGAATAGAAATGATCTGAAGCCACAACCAAATTCCTCTGAGAATAGACCTTGTGTTAGACAACAGCACCCCCTACTGGAAGCTTGAAGCTGAGGGGAAGGAGGGCTCTGGAACCCGACCGGTGAGGGGCCCAGACTTCCACCTGCCAGGGCAGCCGCCTTGAAATTCAAGTGAGTGACCGGTTCTATATTGTTTCTTTCTATTGCGTAATCACAAACTTCAGGTTCATTGCCCACAATTTATCATTCCTCAGCTGTAAACGAGCAAGAAATTGGTGCAGAAGGGTTTACTAGCAAATAGTTTATCTGTCTTTTTATTTAAGAAAGCTAAAATTCTGGCTCGGCGCTTGTGGCTCAAGCGGCTAAGGTACCAGTCACATATCCCAGAGCTAGCGGGTTTAAATCCAGCCCGGGCCTGCCAAACACAATTACAACTATAGCCGAAAAATAGCCAGGGATTGTGGTGGGCACCTGTAGTCCCAGCTACTTGGGAGGCTGAGCAGGAGAATCAGTTAAGCTCAGGAATTAGAGGTCGCTGTGAGCTGTGATGCCATGGCACTCTACCCAGGGTGACAGCTTAAGGCTCTGTCTCAAAAAAAAAAAAAAAAAAAAAAGACAGCTAAAATTCTGTGCTAAATACCTGAGATAAAAAAAAGGTCTTGTCATAAAACGATCTTGATTAGACTTCCTAGAAATTTCTCCATGGTGCTCAAAATCATTTCTGTCTTAGTATTCAGAATGTGTTGCTCAGGGTGCTTTGATCTGATACCCCAACACGCATGCATGGTGGCTATGCTGAACACATTTACACACAAATACTGCACATGTTCACACACTGTATATGTGACCTGTGGTTCAAAATGGTAATAGCCTCTGAGCTTCAGTAAAATGGAAAGTCACCATTGGTTTGCCCTGCAGTGTACAGATTTATGGCTTTTTTCTATGGTACTATGTGGAGAAGTAAAGATCCTTAACAATCACTTACAAGAAGAAATATGAAAATTTCTGGTGGTGCCTGTAGCTCAAGCGGCTAAGGTGCCAGCCACATACACCAGAGCTGGCGAGTTCAAATCCAGCCCAGGCCTGCCAAACAATAATGACAACTACAACCAAAAAATAGCCAACCATTGTGGTGGGGGCCTATAGTCTCAGCTACTTGAGAGGCTGAGGCAAGAGAATCCCTTAAGCCCAGGAGTTTGAGATTGCTGTGAGTTGTGATGCCACAGCACTCTACTTAGGGTGATAGCTTGAGGCTCTGTCTCAAAAAAGAAGAAGAAAAGAAAAGAAATACGAAAACTGCTGAGAAACGATAAAAGTAAATAATTTGACAAACAGACTAGTCATCTAGTCTAGATACCTTCTTTTAAAAATTAATGTAAAATGCCCAACAGTATTTTGAAGCCAGCAATTCAAATGAATCAAGCGTCTAAACTGGGTTTAGACCAAAGAAAACCCCAATCAAGCTGACTTGTTAAACATGTGTAACTGCTATGAGCATGAAGTACAGTGAACAGAGAAATAAATTGAAAAAAAAATCAGGAGAGAGCATTTTAACAGATGGGGGTAGACCACAGAAAATGGAACACAGAAGCAAGCCTTAAAACCAGGTTGGATGGGAGAAGAAGTTCATAGTACTATTCAAAAAGATGGGAACAGCTCTGATCTTTACATTTTACTTTATGAACGCTCACTGCACCAAATAATTTTTATGAAAGCCCACCAGGGAAGTACATTACCCAACCAAACTGATCCTTTCTCAGAGGCAAGTTCACTCTGCCAGATGAGGAAGAGGAGAAGCTGACTTTCTTTTCCCCTTCGGAATTTTGAAATGCAGGGAGGCAGGGCAGCCGAACTGGAGGGGCCTCTGTTAGCCTTGTGCATGAAATGCAGAGCAAAAGGATTTCAGAAAAATTGTTAAACATCTACTGGGAGTTGTCTGCAGGTGGATATGCTCATTTCCTGAGGCTAGGAGCACATCATGTGTTTCTCAAAGAAATAAAATAAAAAACGTTTGCAAACAGTTATTTGGGGGAGGCAGCATGGTAGCTGGGGAAGGCATAGCATTGGGACATAGGAGCCTGGGGTCCTATCCCAGTTCTACCCAGCTGTGTGCCCCTCGGTGTTCTTCAACCTCTCTGTGCTTTAGTTTCTTCATCTGTCAAAACAAAGACACTTAACTATTTTGCTCAGTCTTTGATGGCAAAGAAACTTTAATGAGGGTTCAATGTTCTGACAAGACCTGATTTAACAATGCTTCATATGAGGATCCATCATTGCACAAGAAGAGAATGGCTCCACAGGATCAAGAAACTATTGCTAGTGATGGATCTTCCCTGGATTCATTCACTCAGTTATTCATCCTTCAATGGCTGTTTATTAAAAGTCTACTAAGTGTCAGACTCCAAACCAGGCAATGAAATACAAATTTGAATGAGACTCAAATCTCTTTCCTCAAAGACTTTGAGCCTAATGGGGAAGAGAAACAAATAAATCTGCATTCTTGATCTAGGGCTGAGAACCCTCCACTAGCAGAAACAGTAGGAGTGTTTCTGGAAGGTCAGAGTGCAAGCTGTCACCAGTGTGTGCTCAGAGGAGGCAGCTGATCTTAAAGTCTGATCTTAAATCAGGAAACCATTGTTAGCCTGGAAGAAAAAAGAAAGGAGGGGTGTTTCAGGGAACGGGAGCAGTCTAAACTAAAGCCTGGGGCAGGTAGAGAATTTGGAAGATTCCAGCACATGCAAGCTGTTCAGTGTAACTGGAGGGCAGGGTGTGTCCCACGAAGCCATTGCAGAGGGAACAGGCCTGGAAGGTAAAGTCAACACAACGTGCGGGTGAAAACAGGACAGGGTAAACTGGAGGTTTTTCAGACAAGACCAACAGAGCCTTACTGGGCACAGCTGTGGAAACAGGCGGGAAGAAATGTGCAAATAAATGAATAGGCTCAATGATTGTCCACGTCTGGGAGTGAAGGACACGGGGTATTGGGGATCGCCGACTTCCAGCTTTCTGGACTGGGTGGATAATGCTGCTGACTGCAGTGCAGGATGAAGGTCAGGTTGTAGGGGACAGACAGAGACTTGCGTCTGGGCCAGGGATTCACAAGGTATTCAGAGGGAGGTATCTTTAGGGCTTCCAGAGGATACAGGAGAGTTCAGAGTTGCAAACACAGACCTCTTCCACCATCTATTATGTCATGAGTAAAAACCCGTTCTCATGACCACATCCTGAATATGTTTTAATATAGATATGTTTCAACCCTCCTCCATTCCTGGAGATGTAAATCCAGCCTTCTGTCATCTCACACCTGTCTCAACCACTCCCAAGCTTGTGCTTACACTTAACTGAAAGGGCCCGTGTGACGCTATTTTGTTAACGGACTCCATTTTACAGGTTGCTGTGTAATTTGCAGTGTAAATGTTAGTATTGTAACTTGACTCCTGGCTCCAGTTCCCCTGACCACCCCCACCGGTTCATCAGTACCGGCCCCTTCCTGCTTAGCGACCACCCACCCGTTCCTGGCAC
>CAUYON010164618.1:0-24847 GCA_963573935.1 Arctocebus calabarensis | reverse complement strand
TTTAAATCTACAAATTCTTTTTTTTTTTTTTTTTTTTTTTTTAATCCTACAACCTCCCCTTAAACCCAATGAAAAGTTAATTTTTTTTTTTTTTTTTTTTGAGACAGAGCCTCAAGCTGTCACCCTGGATAGAGTGCCATGACATCACAGCTCACAGCAACCTCCAATTCCTGGGCTCAAGCGAGTCTCTTGCCTCCGCCTCCCAAGTAGCTGGGACTACAGGCACCCGCCACAACGCCCAGCCATTTTTTGGTTGCAGCCATCATTGTTGTTTGGAGGTCCCGGGCTGGATTCGAACCCACCAGCTCAGGTGTACATGGCTGGCGTCTTAGCCTGTTGAGCCACAGGTGCCGAGCCAAAGCACAGGTCATTATTTTGGAGAAAGACACTCAGATCAAGACAGAGAATGCAAACACGAGCACACTTTGCATGCTGCTTTGATAAATGCCAGTCATTGACCTTTAGCATTGGTTTCTATGTGCTGTATTTATGTACCCAGGCTCATTGGAAGACGTCTTCTATATGGGAGGTGAAGACACAGGCCTTCTGGCTGTGGGAATAGGAAGACGTGTCTCATGGTGTTAAAAGAGACATCATGACCCACTAGGGGAATCTCTTACCAAATCAATTGGTGCCTTTGTTATTGTCTGTTGTTGTTTTCAGGGTGGGGGTGGGTTTATATGTGAATATAATTAACAAAACTGCAGCAAAGACTCCAGACCAGTGAATTTACAAGAAGAGAACATGGCAAGGTAATTGTGTAGACTGGCTCAAAATATACCCAACTGTACTCTCAACTGCTAAGTTTTCTGATCTTAATTACTTTTCTAAGTAGGGTTTTCTAATTGCAAGAAATACTCTTCAATAAATGTTAGGAAAATTATAGAACATGAGCCATAGATAATTAGTTTGCTTATTTGTATCACTTGACAGTTGAATAAACTGAGGCCAAACAGTTTTTAGTGGAAAATGGAAATAAGACAGGAAGTATAACTTGTTTCAACTCCACTGTGACAGCAAGTCTGTATGTTCATGAACCAGTTTTCTCAGATCCTGCTGACCTGTGTACTCAATCATCATAGACTTTTAGTTCTGGGAGACAGATCCAGCCTTGAGAGTTTTCACAACTGTAGATGTATATACCATACCCTGTCTCAACCCGGGCCCAGCTTGTTAAGTAGTCACCCCCTCTTCAAGTGGACCTTCCGGACTCATAGCAGATTAATAAATACGCAGGGCTAGAACAGCTGAAATCCAACCCAAAGGCGTACTTTTGATGACACATTTCTTCTTTACAACTTTGTGGCCCTCCCACCTAATCTCTCCAAGCCTCAATTAATCCATCTATAAATTCAGCATAATGATAATCAATGCTCAGCCTCCTTCAAAGCACTATGTTAATGAAAAGCTTCAAAATATAAACTAAAGCATGTTTTTAACTTTTCTATCAATGCAACTCAGTGTTAACATCGGCCTATTATAAGATGTGTAATAGTAAAACTACTGTTGTTGATATTTAACACAAGAATGTGTTTAGGCTATTGCAAAAGGATGACTTAAGAAACAGTGCTTAAAATGGCTTAACTCAGGACCACAGTTGTTTTTAGAACTTCATGTACTAGTGAAATGGATGCCTAAATGGACAAAAGTGGGGAAATATTTTCGTTTTAAAAAACATATTGATCGTGGATAGTAAGGATCATGCAAAACAACTTTAGAACTCAGAGAAATACTTGAAAATATTTTTATTATCCTTGTAGGAACAGAGGGAGGAAAGGTTGGATGTTTGATGCTCTGAAAAAGTTTTTATCAAAAACAAATCCCCCCAAAATTACTCTGGAAGGCAACCACATTGATTGTCAATGATAACCAAGGGTCTGACAGCGAGATATGTTGGTTATCTAGAATCTGAAGCAAGAATGCCCGTGTTTAATTGTTAGTTATGCCACATACCATGAAAAACAAAGCAAAATACTTGTCTTCTCTGTGGCTGTTTTCCTCAATTATAAAACGAGGATGGTCTAGTTGGGTTGTGAGTAAATGCGAAAATATTGCTTAGACTACTATGTGGCATGGTAAAGTATTTATTAAATGTATTTGTTAGAATGTTCATCAATTAAGATAGTTCCTATTCATTATATTTATTTTATCTCATCCTTAAGACGGGTTTTGAAATTAGGAAAATAAATCTAGTAGCCTGTTCCCTGTTGTCATATGTATGCAACATACATCTAAACGTTAAAATATACATTTTAACTTTTAGCCGTCATTCAAAAGCTCTGGCTTTAAGAGTTGATTTATATTATTATTTATCATTAAGGGTTTGGAATGTAACAGCACAGAAAAGATAAGTTTTAACAGGGAATAGATAGGACGATTGTGATCTGTATTTTGATGTTTTCATGTTACTATCCTTTAAATGATACTGAAATCTATGCATTAGGCCAGTGGTTCTCAGAGCATGACCAGGCTGCCCTCAGGTCTCCCACACCACGATAGAAGTTTTATAAGGCAAAAACTATTTCCAGAGTACTACTCAGATGTTATTTGCCTTCTTCATCCTCACTGTTTCACAAATATGCTGTGATTTTTTTTTATAGGTTGTATGAGGTCTGAGAATTAAGTTCACTACATACCTCCTTGCAGAATATCCCTACGGTCACCTTCAAAGTCCTCCCCTTGGGAAGTTATGCGCTGAGGCTAGCACCTAGTCCACCCTTCAAAGCGATTGTAGAATTCTTGTTCTGGTATGACCCTCGGAGCACACAAAAACACACAACAACATTGATGAATGTCGCTCAACTAGACACTACCACACATTGACACGAACACAGCTGTAAGACAAGGACGTGGCAAGGTTATGAAACCTTGCTGTGTTGTTCACACAGTGCTGCCAACGTAAGCTCACGGTGGCATGTTCAAGAGCTTAATTGTCAGGCCTCATATGATCTATAATATTATAAAAGTGGAATGTTGATTCAGGTTAGAGAATTGATCTGTCTTCTATTAAAAAACACATTTAATAAATTGTAAAATAATGTCACTCCTCTCAAGGGTTTTGTTTCTGGAAATGTGTTTATATGAATGTATATAACATTGATGTTAACATGTGAAGGGTTAATACCGTGAATTGTAGTGACTGTTTTGCATTTTTTGTTGCTGTTTCAAATTAATATGAGGGTACACATTTTTAGATTACATTGCTCTCACTTCCAGGGTAAAGTTCCAGCTGTAAAAGAGCCCCTCACCCAGGTTTTTGCATTTTTTTATTTTTTTATTGGGTAGAGTTTTTTTGGTTTTTTTTTTTTCCCTGTGGCTCAGCGAGTAGGGCGCCGGCCCCATATACTGAGGGTGGCAGGTTCAAACCCGGCCCCAGCCAAACTGCATCAAAAAATAGCTGGGAGTTGTGGCAGGCGCCTGTAGTCCCAGCTACTCGGGAGATTGAGGCAAGAGAATTGCCTAAGCCCAAGAGCTGGAGGTTGCTGTGAGCTGTGACTACACAGCACTCTACTGAGGGTGTTTTTGCATTTTGAACAGCTTTATTGAGATCTATTTCCCACACCATACAGTTCACCTGTTTAAAGTGTACCACTTAGTGATTTTTATTATATTCACGGAGTTGCTAATGTTAATGAATTAATGAATAGTTTACATTTTCAAAATTTTAAGTCTTAAAATGAAGATTCTTCATAAATATGACTGGGTTAACCAAAAGCTCCTTGGTGTCCTCGGTAAGTTTTAAGAAAGTAAAGTGTTCCTTGAGCCAAAAAACTTTGAAAACTGCTTCATTAGACTCTGTTTAGGCTGTTAGAAAATTCACCTGAAGCAAGTGTTACTAAGGAGATGCCCAAGTCTCTAGAACAGCCAAGAGATGGGCCCAGCACCCTCCAGCTCATCCAGAACCCCCTTCTCTAGACAAAGGAGGCAACTAGCTACTATGTGCTGCTTCCTCCAGTTCCAGACCCACCAATGACACAAAATGACCCGCCACGCACCTGACTAGAAGGTGAAAATGTGTGATCAAGTGACATTTTCAACCAGAGCTTCTGCTACTTGAAAGCTGCCACCAATACCTATTTCAGACAGTAGGTAGGCACAGAAGAAAACACGGCGTGAAAGTTTACACATTCCATGTGATGATACTTAGACATTTTACTTGAACATTTCCTTCTTGATGAAAGTGTTTTTATGTTTTGTTTCACAAGGTGGAATTACCGCCTTATTGTTCTCAGGTAATGTACATGTTTTTATATGCATTTGATAGTTTAATAAAACTGTAACCGATTAAGTTATAGTTTCCCTTTGAACTGAGGAACTGAGACGCTGCTGGGTTAAAAATCTGGCAGACAGGCAGAAGTGAAGATAGGCTTACCTGTGACTTCCCTGATCCATGGTAGTGCCCTTCCCAACTTTCTGACATTATTAAGGAACCATTCCCACAGAGGCAGCCTGATTTCCCAAAGCCATTCCTTCTTTCCAGCTCTCTCATATGGCTTATTTTTGTCATTAATAATGACCAATAATTAGATGCATGTTTGGTTTCAATCTTGGTGATGGGATTGTGGCCTTATGCATTTAAGGGAGACCCACTTCCCTCTGCCTTACGCCAGTTGTTTTCCTTAGCTCCCAGCCTCCTTTTCAGTCTGCCTCCACTCTGGTCTCTCCCAGATACCGCTTAGAAGACTGCCCCTGGTTCTATCAGTTTTGTTCCAGAAACCATGTATGTGTTTCCAAAACTTAGGTAAAAAATGTTGAAAAAAGTACAACCCAAGGAATTATCCCTTCATTCTAGAGTTAGACACACCCTCCTTGTTTAAAGCCTGAAGCAGGCACCCGGGAAAAACAAAATACCAACTCAAACCCCAAAGAAATACCACAAATGAATAGGAGGTGTGTATCTGTGCAGAACTGAGGCATCACCAGCTGCCTTTTGAACAGATGCTCTCGTAGGCGCATGGCCGTACTGCTGGGAAGGAACTTCTATGGTACTGATTCTCACAATGAACCTTTTGAAACATCAGGTGGGCAGTGCTCCAGGTGTGAGATCACATTGCTAAAGAACTGGTAATGAGGGGCAATTCTACTTGATTTAGATATTTATATAACTTGTTCAGAGAACCTTCTGCTAAAGACACCCCTCAGCGTCTGAAAAAAACTGTGTTAAGCAGGTGGACAAAGGGCTTTGATTTCCCCTCCCTTTCAAGAGAAGGTAAATGCATAATTCCACAAGCTTGAAACAAGCAGGTAGCTGAGAGAACGTTATCTTTAGTACTGACATTACCACAGGATTCAGGTTTTTATATATTATACGTTTGCAATTTCCCATTGACTAGGGTAATTGGGAATTCCAGTGAGCTAACTTAAAAATCTGTTTTTTCTCTTTAACTAAAACATAATATGAAATCAGGATCAAATTTATGTGCTGCAACTGTGGAAATGGCTTATTTCCAGGAATGTTTAGAGATTATAATAGTTTGTACCCAGATGTAGTTGCAGAACAGTCACAGAAAAATGGTTGTTTTCTTGCATATAATTTTAACCTTCCACCTGTGTTAATTGCTCATGACATTTTGGGTTGTTTTTCAACAATTTAATGAGAAGTGAAGCTTCTGTGGGAGTATTACCATATCTCCCATCCAAATAAATCTGGTGTCCCAAAGTCTTTGCCAGTTTGCGAGGGAAACCTGACCTCCAATGGGTGGAATAGCAACTAAATTAGAAAGGTATTTTATTAAATTTTTACTTCTAGAAAAGTGATCAAAAGGATATAAGTATAAATTATGAACCTTCCATGGACAAATATGTAGAGAGAATTTGAGCACATTAACACCTGGGTATAACTTATTATTTGACAAACTAAAACTTACCTTGTATAAAAGCACATTACTGAAGGAAGGTAAGAGAACTCCCAGTTGGAGCTGAGGAATGAATCCCTCAGCCTGATGGGTACTGAAGAGGGAAAGTCAATATAATAAATATTTTCTACCAAAATGTGGTTCATAGACCTACAGCATGGACATTTACTACTGGGAGCTTGTTTGAACAGTACTCAGTTCCTATCCCAAACCCACTTAGTTACTTTAACAACAGTCTCATGTGATTTATATAAACACTGTTATCAGGTGGTGCACCTGTACTAAATATAGGATGATCACGCACCAGCTGGCTACAATTGGCATGATGAATGAAAGTTCGGAATCCAGCATGGTTGATGGTCAACATGGAGTACATGCCAGGCTGCTGTCCCATCTAGACTTTGCAGTTTTGAAACAAAAGTCCTGATGAATTGGCAAGGTATTGTGGACAAAGGGAGTCAGTGACAAAGGGAGAGAGCTTCCACCCCTGTAGGGGCCATACAGTGGCCACGAACCTGTCAGGCTTTAGTCCATCAAAAGAAGATTCAGAGCAGGGCTACGGTCCCAGATGAGTGAGTGAGTCATGGACTATCTCATGGAGGCATCAAGTAATAAAGACATCAAGATCAATGCAGCTTCAAGACCATGGAATACAACCTGGGTTAGGACTGTAAGAGTCCTGGGATACCCCTGAGATACATCAGTACCCAGTCTTGGGGGGAAGTCTACATTTTAGATCCCCTTTCCCTGGGGGGGAAGGGATTCTCAGGCTCTTCTGAGCTCACATTCTGGATAACGGACTTCAGTGAGTCCTAAAAGCTGAGCTGACAGGGACAATTCTTCCAGTCTTTGTGGTCTGAAGTGGAGGAAGATGGTATACTCAACCCAATAAATAACAAGACCTTGCAATGGCACTTTGTAGAGAATGGGCTTTCCAGACTGAGTGCCTAATAAATAAAATGGGGAAAAATGGTGCAAAATGGTTTAAAATGTGGTCAAATTGGCAGGATTCTGTTAATAAATAAAATGGAAAAAATGGTGCAAAATAGTTTAAAATGCAGTCTTAATTGGTAGGCTTCTTTTTTTTTTTTTTTGAGACAGAGTCTCACTTTGTCACCTTTGGTAGAGTGTGATGGTGTCACAGCTCACAGTAACTTCAAACTCTTGAGCTCAAGAAATTCTTTTGCCTTAGCCTCCTAAATAGCTGGGACTACAGGTGCCCACCACAATGCCTGACTATTTTTAGAAACGAGGATTCACTCTGGCTCAGGCTGTTCTCTCGAACCTGTGAGGTCAGACAATCCACCAGCCTTGACCTCCCAGAGTGCTGGAATTACAGGCATGAGCCACCATACCTGGCCCAAATTGGCAGGATTCTGTAACAAATATTTATAATTTTAATAGGACCTAAACTGTGATAACAACAAAAGAGTTGGTAAAGTTTGAAATCAGTAAACTATTCTACCCACAGTGATATTCTGAACAATTCTAATACTTTGTGTGTTCTTAAGGAATTTCCTTTTAATTTTTTTAAATATGTAACTGTCTTAATAATATTGACTTGCCTTTGCTGCATCATCTTTATAAACCCTTACATCAACACTGCAAGGTAAAAATATTCTTAGCCTGGTGATTAACATGAGGCTTAGAGAGGTTAAGTAAATTTCCCAAGGCTGCACAGCATTCAATAAAATACAGCTCTTTTAAGAAACTTTTGAAAATTTTCCAGTCAATGCAACTATTTCCTAAAGGATGTTATTATGTAACATTTGTAAGGTATCAAATATTTTAAGCAGAAACTTTACTTTCTTCTGTCACCTATATACTCTGGTTTGTCTTTAGATCATATAAATCTTTTGCCTTTTCTTCTGTCACCTATTCATTCGGTTACTCATATTTTGTAGGTTCTGGAACACCTGGGTGAAAATACAGTGGTAAAAGTTGGCATAAAACAAAGTTTGTTTAGCTTGAATAATGTTCTGCGGGGAACTCAAAGCTTTTTCCACTGCCAACAAATATGTCTGGAAAGCAAGGGGTTTTATCCTTTGCACTCTAATTAATTTGCTACCATGAATTATGTGACATTTCTTTCCTTTCATGCTCTGGTTTACTGTGGTCACTATGAAATTAATAAGGATAAACAAAGCTTCCGCCATAAACATACCCGAAGATGTAACGGTTCAATAAAATATAGTTCAGAGACGTTGCAGGAATATAGGAGCTCACTCCCCATCATTATTCAGAGACTCCAGAACTTTGTCATCTTGAACACGTGATTACTTAAGTTCTCAACCTTCCTAATGCCATCACCCTTTAATACAGTTCATGTGGGTTGCGAACCGCTAACTTAAGATCTTCCAGAGGGCCACTAGTTCAATCGGCCAAAATGAGAAGAGAACAGGTGTAGTGAGTTTGTGTGGGAGTTTTTCTGGGCCATGCCTGGAAGCAGTATGGATATCTTCCCACATTTGTTGGGCTAGAGCTCAGTCATGTGGTAAATGATTTCTAGGCCATCAAAATAATATAACCCGCCTTATGTGCAGAAAGAGGAGGAAATGCATTTTTGGCAGAGAAAGAGTATTCTCTATGCACTTTCAAGGTCCCAAACAGAAGCCGTGGCGCCAACACCGAGGGGAGGCAGCCACCACCACTGCTGCAACTGTTTATGTCCCTAAGACCATTTGCCCTGCTTACAATCATCAACCAAGATTGTGATGTTCACTGTGGATGAAAAGCTGACACCCATGCACCTGTCTATACTGTTGACACCAAGCCTCCGATAGCTTCATTTGAGCTTTTGGAGACTGGAGGAACAGATCATTGAATTTCCATTGCTCTTTCACTAAACATCCCTTGCCTAGGCACAGATTTATGTGTGTAAATGTTTGTTTGGCTTAGGGAGGGGTTCAACCTATGAAACTGTGCTGTATTATACTCCAAATCATCCTTCCTTTCTTATTCTTCCTTGAAGCAGCTTTGGCTTGCACTTAGATTTAGACCCTTGCTTAGTGTCTTCTAGGCATTTGAAGAGGTTATGGTCCAATGAGACTGATTATTGTTGTAGATGCAAGAAATTACATATCAAGTCTCAATTTTCTACTGTTTATTTTTCCTTTGTTACTTCCTCACTGTCTTCTCTTAGTTTGCTTGACTTGTCCTACCAGTTTGGCTATTTATCTCTCTTCTTTGCATTGTCTATAAATTCATAATTCTAGTGTTGTGACCAAAGCCAAGCTGATCATGTGGAATATACATGCATAAGGAACATGCTCTACTGAGTGGTCTGTGGAAGTTGGTTGCCTGGTGGGGCCATACTGAAGCCTGACTTAATATTGGTCATGTTGAATAGGTCACTGTTGGTTGGACAGGTGATGACAGAACTGTAGTTGATTCTGGCAAATTTCCCTTCTAGCCTGACCTCATGAGATTATCACAGTCAATGTTTGCATTTGATCGTAGCACCCACCTTTATTTATAAAGAAGAAGCATGCAGCAGTGGGAATACTTTAGCAGGAGTAAAATTGAGTTCAAGTTGCTATTAATCCTACTATAGTGACCTTGAATTGATTAACAATATTTCTGGGATAATTTTTTTTATCTAAAAATGTTAGAAATAGGGAGGTGCCTGTGGCTCAAAGGAATAGGGTGCCGGCCCCATTTGCTGAAGGTGGCGGGTTCAAACCCAGCCCTGGCCAAAAACTGAAAAAAAAATTTTTTTTTGAACTAACACTTACTTTGCAGACTTGATCTAGGATGAAATATGATAATATATATGAAGTATTTATCATAATGGTCTGTTACAATCTCAGTTCTTACTATCAATAATTTGACAAAATAGATATCAGAAAGAGCCTCTGTATCACTCAAGTTAAAGAGAACAGAACTGGTAGGTATTGGATATTATATATAATTATATATTGAATTGTACTGTGAATGTTACATATTGAATATATGTGTATTTTTTAATAAAAAAGACTATGTAGTTCTTTAAATTTATTTCCAATTCTGATGATTCTACCATGAAAGGAATAAGTCTATTAAATATTAAGTCATTTTAGATACATGTAATAGTAATTTTTAAGATTTTTTGAAGATGGAGACTTTCTTTGAGTGGATGATTTTTATTTCAGAACAAGTGTTTGTTCTATGTTGAACTCAATGCACATTTGATTTATCTTCAGGTTATTTTTTGAGGCTTTACAGAATCACATCTAGGTGAAACAATACTTGAAAAACTGATTTTCAAACTATGAAACCCAAAGTGATGGATTGCTAGAATAACAGCAGTAATATATACTGAGAATACAAAGGAGACACATTGTCCCTTCAAGATGTATTTGGATTTGTGAGAAGTGGACCTGTATTTTATTAACTTTCTGCATAGAAGAACTCAGAATATAATACCATTTCTGCACAAATTCATGGTAGCCCATGTCTTGCCTAGCCAATTTTAATATTGAACTATAAACAATCTAAGGGGGATCATAGTAATAAATTCCTTGAGTTTCCAGTCCAGAAAGTTGTTATTATTAGGGAAAAAGTACAGGGATTTCTAAAAAACTAAGTGTATCCTTAAATTTTTAAGCCACTAATAAGATGCAGCTAGTATAACTATTTAAATAGCTTTATTGTTAATTTTTAAAGATATCCCTCAGAGGCTGGGTGTGGTGGCTCATACCTGTAATCCTAGTGTTCTGGGAGGCCACTGAAAGTAGATTGCTTGAACTCTGGATTTCAAGACCAGTCTGAGCTACAGCAAGACCCCAGACCCCTAAAAATATCCAGGCATTGTGGTGGACATCTATAGTCCCAGCTACTTGGGAGGCTGAGGCAGGAGGATCACTTGAGCCAAAGAGTTTGAGGTTGCTGTGAGCTATAATACAAGGGGACTCTACCAAGAGTGACAAAGTGAGACTGTCTCAAAAACAAAGAAGTTTTTAAAATAAAAAATAAATAAAAATATTCCTCACATATACTATAATTATTTAAAGATAATAATCAACCACAAAATCAGTAGAACTACCACTATGCTTATATCTTTGACTATATTAGTTTAACTATAGTACCCTGCTGAGATGTATGCTATTTAAACCCATTTTGCAGAAGAGGAAATTGCAGTAAAGAGGCCATGTAGTGGATTATGCGGTAGGTGCAGCGTCAGAGCTGGAATGCAGATTCAGGAAGTCTGACTTCAGAGCCTGAGTTCCAGATCTTGATTCTGTCCTGCTCTTTTTTCTTTCTCTCCTTTTTTCTTTTTGGCAATCATGATGTACAAGCACGTATGTACATTTTATGTAATTTTCTCTTTCTCTAAAAGTTATAATGATTTCAAATTAAAATGACATAAGGGAAGCACATAAAAGTGAACCATAGTAGCTTCAATGGCCCTTGATGCATAAAGATTGGTTCAGTCTTAAAAGATGGAAGAAACAGTGATTTGGGAAAACATGAATACATAATCAGTCCTCTTCATAAGCAATGCCACTGTGTACTCCATATAGTTTTCAAAATGTTTCTTGGGTAGAATTGCTCTTCTAGGAACACATGATTATTAATAACGATAACAGCAGTCTAATCCTGTGTGTCCTGTTGTGCTCAGTGGTATAGGATATGATCTTTTCTCAGAGAAGTGATAGCTCTACCCTTGAGGTGTCAAGAAAGCACTGACTAGAATTGAGTATGGTGCATGAGAGAGAAGTATTAGGAGAATTGAACTCAATCTTAATATTTCAGTAGTGTCCGACTCTAATCCTCTTAAGGTTTACACCCAGGGGGATGCTTAATACTACTATGTATATCTGAATTTCCATTCCATAACAGGTCTTCTCTCTGTAGAAACGATCTAGAAGTCAAGGACACTTGGAACATGGATGAATAAAGAGAAAATCTAGCAATGGATTCACCATGAGACTGAAAAGAATGAACCAAAAGTCTATGAGACCACAGGATAGAGTCCAGATTACATATGTATGTGGGAGTAGATATGTGGGTAGACATGTAGTAGATATGTGGGGGTAAGTCAGGATAATCCACGCGGAACACTAACACATCTTTCTATCATCGAGATGGTAAACTCCCACCAGGCTAACTGGAAGGTCTTAAAGAGGCAGCCCTCTTTCAGGTAGGTAGGATTTGGATGTAATATGGGACAAGATTGCAAGGCAGTGTTTCCATAGCACTGTTACCAAAGCTTTTATCAAACCAGTGCAAAGATCAGGTATTAGGTAACCATTACCCAATATTACATGCCCCATGCTGGTCATCTTCAAATTTTGGGTTCATATTACATATCAAGACACACATCAGAAATTCTATTGAAGATAATTCAGGGACATGCTTTCCAATAACTAGAAAAGCTGAAAGCTCTATCTCTGGCTTAGGAAAGAGAAAGAACTTTTTGAAAATAAATGACTTACATACTTCACGGTGAACAGATTATTTGCTCACTTTTGAAATGCCTTTATGTCTGTATATATAACACCCTGAATGTTCCAATTCTTGGAAAATGCCTTCCGTTGAGCAGAGTATTGGCCACAAAACTTTATCCTAGTGACTTAATGGTCCTGCAGGGAAGAATCTTCTGCTTCCTTGTCCAAGAATTGTTGAAGCAACTATGAACTGCCTCATGTTTGCTTCCTCCTTTCCCCCTTTTCTATAGGACCATTATCTTAGATCTCTATTCCTCCTAGGCTTCCCAGTCCTTTATCCTAAGTTCATTAAGACCATGCATACTAAATATAGCAGATCCAATTTGAGTAATACCTACACTACATCTTTGTAAATATTTTCTTTGTTTTTAAAGTTTTTTCCCACATCCAGCTAGATGGCTAGGTCCTAGCTATAGCCTCATCCTCCATTCCTAGATCTTATAAAATATTCAATTTCTCTATCCCTGGCCTTGGAACTTCCGGTTGGGCCCAGTTATTTGCTTACTTTCTGGCTTCATCTGCTTTTGCACATTCTTGTTTAACAGGTTGTCTATCATCCCTCAAGCAGTCTACCTTTGATGTCTCTGACAGTAGAATAATGAGTGTATGAAAGAAACACACAATTTATTTTGCATGATTCTAAAATTAATGCACAGCTGCTCTAGGTAAATGATAGCTTCTTCTCATTGTAAAGAAATTGTCAAATTCAGCTAGTTGATCATGGACCAGATCCCCTAAGTGTAGTGAAAATCACTACGGAGGGGTTGATGCTTTGAGCGGATCACTATGAGATGCTATGATGAATGTATCCTTGAGCTAAGTAACGATAGCCTGTTCATGACCTCTGTGACCCAGTTAGATGGAATGGTTGTCAGAACCTGAATTGCCACTCTTTTGTTGCCTCTGTCTGAGGCTCTAGATAGAATCTAAGATGTTTGAGATACACTCTTGCCTTATAAAACAGTGTTGCACAATATATGTTTAAAATAAGTTGGAATTTTAAGTCATATTAGTTCAGCATGAATTCTAGTTCACTAATTTTTTGAACTTTGGGCCAGTTGTTTAACTTCCATTATAACCACTTTTCAATTAGAGACACTCTTTGTTCCTTAGGTTTCCAAATTGTTAAGATGCTTAAATGAGAAAATGGTGTTAATATGATTTATTAATTTTGCATTATTATCTTCAGACATATACGGAACTTAAGCATTTAATAAAGTAACATATGGGTAAATTAACGAATGAGTTATATTCCAGTTAGACTAGCCCTTCTCAACCTGTGGGTCACGACCTATAGGAACTGTATTAAAGGGTTGTGGCATCAGGAAGGTTGAGAACCACCAAGTTAGACACATGTTTAAATATATGTGGCATCCCTGGTTTCTTGCGATTTATTGTAATAAATATGTTTGCTTGAAAAATAAGCTTTCTGCTACTGCTCCAAAGACTCTCATACAATCAATAAGAGTCTAGGACTCAGAAACAGCTTCAGGAGCTTCACATAGCAAGTGACTGCCTTGCTCCCCCTGGTACTTGAATCATGAGAAGTTGGACCAGAATAGAACTGGAAATAAAGGAGCAGCAGGCCAGCTTCTTCTTTGGGGAGATTCACGATTGGCAGTTGAATCCTAGCAGGAAATGATGAGTGGAAGTGAGAGGAGGTTAGATGAGGTGGCCATGTCAGATCTGCAGAGCCTGCGGGTAACTTCAGTGTCTGAAAAGTGGCCACTTCCATAGGGAAAGGTTTGCCTGGTTGGGCTTATTTTAGTCAGAAGGAATCTAGCCCAGAAGAAAATACATTCAGCAGTCCCTAGTGAGAACATGCGTTCAATGACTTCCTCTACTATAGGCCACACAAGCTAAAGATTTTAGGGGGGTGCATTTATCTATTGAGAGAAATTCAGCCCACATCTCCTGCACTCTGCCTCTCACCGAGGAAGCCCCTTGTCCCCGGAGGCTGTGAGTCAATAGAGAAGAGCGGTCAGGGTGTGGCAGTGCTGACCTGACAGTACATCTCACTTTGAGAAGTCAACTGCAATGCCAAGGGAAGAGACTGCAAAACTGAAAATATAAATAAATATATTCAGTGATTTCCACTTCCACCATCTCCAGGTTCCTTTCACTACCTCCGATGATCTGTCTGTTATTTTTAAGGAAGGCTGCAGGACATCTTTCCTTGCCGCTGAATTTACACTTTACACTTCTTGGCTTTCTTTCCCCCCACTGTATCATCTTTCAGCAATGTTTGTTTCTCTGCATGATCTTCTTGCTTCCCCCTCCATACCATATGGGTTTTAATGAAAGCAATTTTCAGTATTGATTTTAAAGTCTTAATTTATAACGAGAAAAAAGATCATCCCCAAATTTTAAGCAACATTAAAGAAACAGCTGGAAATGTTCACATGTGCCTGGGTTTCTGTGTGTCTCTTTGTGTGTGAGGGAGGGATGAATGTCATATTAAGATAGGTTAACTCTAGGAAGGATTTGATAATACACGTAGGGCATAAGAAAAAGATAAACACAAGTTTACTGTAGATAACCATTTCTAAGGGATACATTAGAGCAAATGCAAAATTTCAGAGCAAATAACCTTTCTATGGCCCTTGCATGTTTCTAGCATTTAAAAAAAATCAAAAACCAACCCCAACCCCCCTAAAAAAATCAGAGATTAGTTTTTAAAAGGTAGGGGTGGGAAAGAAGTGAAGGCATTTATTTGTATGTATGAAAAAGACCTTTTATGGAGTAGGCAGTTGTCTGTCCCTTCTCCCAAAAGGCCAGTAAGAGGGGATTTGCAGGACTGCTCTCTCTGAATGTCCCCTCTAGACGTATGTCCCCCATGGTAAGGGGCCGTAGGAAATGACTGGCCAACTTACCCTTGAGAAGACTTGACGCCAGGATACAGAGCTAATCACAAATGAAAAGTCACTATAGTTGTTTCTGGTGATGGGCAAAGGTTCATGAAGTTCATGCCAGTTTGAAAAAACCTCCAGGTTATCAGCCTCTGGGTCATTTTAATATAAATCCTCTTGGAAATGTAGGCTGCCAGAAAATTGCCAAAGGACTTCGGGAAGGCCCTAGAGACGAATGAAGCAGCTTTAAAACATATATTGGCAGTACATACCTAGTTCATAGTTCATGCCTAATTCATATATTGGCAGTACATGCCTAGTTCATGCCCCTGCTCACCAGCCTCCATGCTGGTGGTATCGGAATGACCTTAAGAGGCAGCTACCCAGTGGGGGAGAAGGGAGTGAGAGGAGAGGATGACAGGGAAGAAAGGCTCAGCTGGATGTATAAACTGGTTATTTCCTGGAATCAATATAGCTTGATACTGGATTGGGTGTGGAATCTGAGAAACAGAAGGACAGGAGCAATATGCAGGTAGGTCTAGTTTGGATTCCAACCTTCACACTGAGAAAGCAGCGGGTTTGATGAGGAGGATGGTTGGTCGGCCCATGTTGAGTTTGAGCTGCGGGAGGACGGTGTCCAACAGGATTTACACTCTGTCTTACTGATGTCATTTAAAGATTCATTGATTATTTGGAAGGCAAGAGACAAATAAAATCATCCCAAAAGAAAAGAAAAAACAGGAAACAAAGGAAAACCTCTGCTGAACCCCAGGGAAATCCTTCATACAGGTGGTGGGCAGTGGAGAGGTGTGAATAATGAGATGGGCACAGTAAGAGGTAAACAGAACAAAAATGGGATACTGGTGTCAACTCTGCAAAAAGTTTTTCAGCAATGTATAGAAGGACCAAAGTCATCTTAGCTATAGAGGAGAGAGACTAAAGAGGACTCAAATACTTTCAGTGGTGGCATGGAGTGGGGGAAAAAGTGGAATAATACTGTCACTCACTGCCACCTGTCGAAAAGGTGGTGCCAGGAGTCAGGTTGGGGAAAAAATAATTATTTCTATCCTTGGCATATTGTATTTGTAATGATGTTGGATATTATCTATGCAATATCTGTATCTCTAAAATATTTCTATGTTTTAAAAATTCACAAATTACATGCATACAGATGTTGGGGTTTCTGGGTGAATTATAAGTGGAGGCTGTTTTCTTCTTAAAAATCTTCAAACTTTTGTCTCATACTTCATGCACTTTGCTACTAAACTGTGTTTCTTTTGCTTTTTATCTCGCTTCTAATGCACTTTTAAAAGCTATTTCCTTTAATCTAGGATAGTGAGCTACAATGTACTTTATAATGCATGCACCTTGATGATAAGGTGTGATTTGTGATCTTTCCGGGACTACTTATGAATCTCTAAGAGTTATGCTGTGTTACTGAAGTGGTCTGAGTCCTTGCTATTGGAAATTATTTATTTTGTAGATAGGACTGAACGACTTGACAGTGTGTATTATCTTTGAAATTTTACTCAAAATTAAAGATCTTATTTTGAAACTGTCCTTGTGTGTCCTATCATAGCTAGTACACACCTCAATTATCTCTTTCAGGTAGATAGATCTAAAGAGCACTCCTAGGAGAACATAAATGTAATGTCTTCAAATAATTCATCAAATTAAGTTTAATGGAAGGCAGTTATGTGGAATAAGTTATGATTCTTTTGTGCATGGAGTAGGGTTCATAGGGGGAAGAGAACAACTAAGCCACAGATGGGAGAAGGACTGTGTGGGATGACCTAAGGTTGTGCCCATGGAATTCAAAGTTTCTTCAAAATCCTTTTGTTCTTCGGACAGTCCCTATATCATGGGCATGCAACATTTACATGTTTGATAGGAAAGATAATGCCCTTTAGATAAAGACAGAGTAGCAAAAGAATGAGGCAAATGTAGTGTTACAGAACCCAAGAGAAGAGAGCTTTAATGTGGATGGATGGTTGAATTAATAGATACATAGATGGATAGAAGGATGGCGCAACTGTCTCTATATCGAATTATGCTTAGAAAAAAGAATACGGAAGTGATAATTTTCATTGCTGAATATTGTCTCTGGTGACTTTGATAAGAGCCATTAGAGTGGAGTGTGAGCATGAAAGTCCAACTGAAAATGGCATGAAGAAAACTAAAAGGCAGTAAATACAGATATAATTAATTACAGTTCAGGGAACATGCAAAAATTAAAGAGGAATTTTTCTGAGAAGGAGAATGAAGACTATGGTAATATTCCACAGAATATCAATATTCTGGAGAAAGAGATAGGATGGTGTATGTATATATAAACATATCTTCCCTTTTGTATTCCCATATGTATATATAAAAAAAAGGAAGGCATGGGCTTCAAAAGGAATACGTAGTTTGATTTTAATAAGAGGAAAAGAAAAGGTGGTAGGAGGTGTTGTATGAAAGTTGGTAGACTTGGAGGTGGAAAGGTGAGATAATCCTCAGCTGACTCCATCCTAATGATGGATACACAAGGTCATTAGTAGAGAGTAGACCAGGTAGCCCCTGGAGAGTTGAAGCGGGAGGATGAGTGATGGGATTGTCATCTCAGAGAGTTGTAAAGTACAAACCAAGTACAAAATTGCATTAGGTGCAAAGGCAACAGACATAAATTTGCAGATAAGAATACTTAGTGAATATAAATAACTAATCAAGCCAAACAAGAGGGGAAAAGGAAAGTAATGATATAAAGAATGCTATTAAGTATCACATCTTTTTAAATTTAGAGCTAAAGCTAGGTGTATCCAGTCATTATAGTTGTAGATGTGAAAATAAAACACAGTAATGTTTAATTAATGACCAACCTGGAGGGTGGGGGGAAGAAGAAGAAATCAGGATAGGGAGTTGCTGAGAGCGAAAAAAGGTAAGTGCAAACAAATTAATTTCTCTCATCCTTAATAGTGAAGGATTATACTATTATCAACTGGTAGGGAAAAATATGATTCCTTGGAAGTATAAATCAAGTACTAAAAAAATCAGAAAGCAACAAAAATAAACTGAAATCAGATTCTGGGTACAGGTGAGATATATGCATTTTACTGTATGTTGTGTTACATGAAAAACAGTAATTAATTACATGAACCGTAATTATGTCTGTACTGAATGTCTAAGAATAAAATGTACTGATGGTGGCAATCTACTGTGGAGTGCTTAAAAATGCAAATGATAAATGGATAAAGGGATATAAAGCAATGTTTAGATTGTATTGTATATATTAATGTGTCAAAATATGAACTGAGGAATCTAGGGGATGGGTCTGTGAGTGTTCACTGTACAAATATTCCTTAACACGTCTTTATATTGAATTCTTTCACAAGAAAAAGGGGGCAAAAATTAGAAGGAGAGAGGAAAAAGGAAAAAAAAATATGTGAAACATTTGTAGTACGGCATGTTCCTTATTTTTAAAAGTGGAAAGCTTGTGGATATTTTTAAATGAATTAGATCCATAAATACTAGTTTGAGTTTGTAGTCTATTTATTAAGCCAATAAATATAAAATTTCAGAGAAGAATAGACTTTCTTTAATTTTTTGATGAAAAAAAGAAAAGCCCCTCAATGCCTTTGAAGTGCTATCGTTACACGTACAATTACAAATTGTATAAACCTCCCTTATACCCCATTATTAGCTAATTCTGTTGACTCAAGTTGGAATAGGGAAGGTGATTCCAGGCTAATATTTTATACGGAGTATAGTCTCATGCTTCCCTGTCTGTGAGGATCCTGTGTGAAGCCCCTGCCTGATAGTAAGCAGACCAATGCTCCATGGACGCTCTTCCTGACGTTTCAACAATCCAGTCAGCTGGTAGAAGCTGGTGTTGTAGGTGAAGGATGGGAATTTTACTTCTGTATTTATTTGCTTATGTATTAATTCTTTCTACAGTTGACAAAACTAGTGGAGTATAAGCCAGTTTCTCAAATCCACTTTCCAGTTGGGTGTACCCTCTTTTTATACCCACTGTGGTAGTTGTCTTGCCAATTTGCTTGTGCTCGTCCCAGTGTGGGGATGAGCCCCGCTATGTCAGAGACAGACCCTTTATCCACCCACATCCATTTGGTGTGGGTATTACCTTCTCATAAACCTCCTTTGGCAGCCACTTTGAAAGCCATTGCTCTGTAGTGACAAGTCATTCTCCACCAAGTCGAGTGGAGAGTCCCCATCAACAACGTCAACAGCTGCATGCTTGCAATTTAATATGTAAATTCTCTGTGCCTTCTTCACTCATGATACTTTAAAAAACAAAAAGCGGCATTCAGGTGCCCGCTGAGGACTACCATCTTCCTGTTTACATGACTGAATTGGTTACAAAGCATGTAGTCTACATTCCTTACAGTTGTCAGCATGTGGGTGGCACGCTTCCCTTGCTCCCAGAACAGATATGGGATGTGTACTATTGTGAAGTGTCTTACCCCATTTCAGTAGGCAGGGGTATGGATAGGAGAAAGAATGAACAGAGCTCAAGTGTCCATTTCCAAACTCCTTTGCATCTCTTTGTGTCTGTGGGTAGCCATCATTCGGCCACTACTTACTGGTGAGAACACTGGGTGTTTACTTTTCCCTTCCTTAGATACTTCACTTAATTTAATGGTCTCTAGTTCCGTCCAAGTTGCTATAAGTGACATTATTTCATTCCCTTTTATGGCTGAGTAGTACTCCATGGTGTATATGAGTGTGTGTGTGGTGGTGGTTATTTAAATGAATGATTTGTTTTTATCTTATTGAAGATACATAATAGCATTATATACACTCTGAAAAATGTATGCAATAATCAATTACAATTTTCTTGATGTGTTTCAAATAATTGAATTGTTTTCATATATATCATTATAGTCTTTTTGTTAAAATCTATTTCATTATGTGATTAGCAAAATAAATCTGCTTCTTTAACTAATAACTACTTCTTTAGTTATTATTTTGCCATTGATACTTTTCTAAGTTTGTTCATAGAGTTATTAGTTTCTAGTCTGATGTTCATAAGCTTGAATATCAGGTTTCTAATTGTGGCTATTACACAAATTATAAAATGAACATTTTCAGGCATTATTAATGTTGGCATTATTCTTTGGTATTCATTTTTCTTTTCGGAAAAGGGAGTATGGGATCAAATGGTATAAATATTGTGATTCTTTGAATGAATGATTTTTTTTTCACATTATTGTACAAAAGCTTTGCCACTTTACTTCTACTGGCAATCTATTAGAATTCTAATTTGACTACATCATTATCATCATTGGACATGGGGGCATATTTGTTGGATCTATGAAGTATTAATTTCCTCCTTGTCTTACACTTCCCGGCTGTCCTGCAGGGAATGCGTGTTTAAAAGTAAAAGGTAGTGATCTTAGTATCTGCAGTTCTTCTCTAGGCATTTTTTATTAACCACAGATTAAATGTCTAGGACATAGTCCTCTGTTACTCTTTGAAATTTTCTCTTTAATGTGCTGTCTTTTCTGGCCTGCTGGGTTTGCAAAGAGATTTGTGGTAATAATTCTGTGCCTACCTTCTTGCAACCTTGTTCTCAAGTTTGCTTAAAACTCTTGCTGGAGATCAAGGAATAGAGTAAACTTCATATCACATCGTAAGAGAATGCTGTTAGCTTCAAAGCAGAGATAACATACTAACTGTTAAAGAATTATGTTTTATTTATACTACGTGTGGAGGCTCCTATATGCAGATCATATATATTGATTTATTATTATTATTACTTTTTCAACATAGCCTTAACTTTGAAGACAAGTAAAACTCAGTTCAGATCCAGACTCCACCACGTCCTAGTTTAGACAGATGTTTGAAAAATTATCCAAGCCTCCACATAAAAAAGGACACTATGAAATTTTAAAAAATTTGTGCATCTAATGTGATTTTTTTTTTTTTTGAGACAGAGTCGCAAGCTGTCACCCTGGGTAGAGTATCCTGGTGTCATAGCTCACAGCATCCTCCAACTCTTGGGCTCAGGAGAACCTCTTGCCACAGTTTTTCTATTTTTTAGTAAAGACAGGGAGTCTTGCTTTTGCTCAGGCTAGTCTCAAACTCATGAGCTCAAGCTATCCACCCACCTCGGCCTCCCAGAGTGCTAGGTTTATAGGCATGAGCCACCACACCCAGCCCTTGTATTCTTTTTTTTATTATTTCAAAATATTAAGGAAGTAGCAATGTCTCTGCTACATGGATATATGTAACAGGATGCTGACGTCAGGGCTTTCAGAGGGGCGGCCCCCGTGCTCATTGTAGTCATTAGGTAAGTTTTTATCCCTAGCCCCGTCCCACCCTTTCCTCATCTTGGTTTCCAAAGTCCCTTGCATTTCTTTGAGTCCGTGGATGCCCATTGTTTGACTTCTGCTTATTAGTGAGAACACTTGGTGTTTATATTTCCCTTCCTGAGATACTTTGCTTAAAATAATGGTCTCCACGTCCATTCAAGTTGCTATGAGTGATGTTATTTCATTCCTTTTTGTGGCTGAGTAGTACTCCATGGGGTGTGCGTGTGTGTGTGTGTGTGTGTGTGTGTGTGTAACACATAAAACATATCTTTATTCACTATAAATGATGAGAACTTACATTGATTCCATATTTTTGCAATTGTGAATTATGTTGCAATAAATGTTCAAGTGCCATTGTCTTTTTGATAAAAATAATTTTTTTTCCTTTGGGCAGATTTCCAGCCCCTGGGATTGCTGGAACAACTAATAGGTCTCCTTTTACCTTTTCGTGGCATCTCCATACTGTTTCTGTAGAAGTTGTACTAGTTTGCAGTCCCACCAGCAATGTAAAAGCATTACTTTCTCTGTGCATCCGTGCCAGCGTCTGTTGCTTATCTTCTTAATAAGCAAAGGATAACATTGATTTCCATAGTAAAGCAGGGTGAGCAGGCAAGTGGAGGGGCTCTGGGATACACTTGAATGAGATGCTTCATTTCAGCATCCAGCACGTTTTGGCCATTTGGCCTTGGACGAGGCATTCTGACTTCCAGGAAGGCAAGCAGGCCTGACTGTGGTTCTTTAGTGCTTGCTTAAGGAGACAACAGGACTCCCATTTCACCAATTCCATTTCCCATGTGGTAAAAAAAAAACGTTTAAAAAGCTGAAGACTTGAGGTGATGGATAAGAGACAGGAGGGCAAGCAGTCAAACATCTTGGTAAACATGATTAACTCTTTGGGTCTAAAGTCAAAATCTCATACTAGGAAAATGTGTCTGTTGTATTATTATTTTATTTGCATGTGTGTTATTGTTCTTCTGTAACTCAGTAAATTTTGGACACTTTCATATTTGTCTATCTTAGTTATGGTAAATGGGAACACAGGGAGAGAACTGTTGCAATTTTGCTTTCCTGGGAATTAGCCTACTTTGGGGGGCGGGATAGATCCCTTTCTTGGGAGGCAGAATAAGTCACATTTATGTAACTGACCCCAAATCAAAAATAGTTTTGCCTTCTTTTATATTCAGACAATTTTATATCATGAGTAAAGTTGTTGCTGTACATGCCCTAGAAAGATTTTCCTCATTTGTATAGTCACAAAGGCAAGTGTCTCAAAACTGAGCTGCTTTGAATGCCACTTAAGCTTTCTTTTATGGAATAGCGAGTCGCTGAGGGAGTATGTGGTTAACTCTAATGTAGCCCAGTCAGAAATCCCCGTCTCCAAGTTCTCTGCAGTGTCTGCCCTAGTACTTTCCTTTTAATTATGACCACCCGTAGTTTTATCTTTGAAACACAACGTTTGATGTGCAAACCTGAATTTAAGAGAAAACAAAAATTGATAGTATGATGTAGTCGTTTCTGGGAAATAAAATAGAGTCCAGTATGAGGTTATTTTTAGCTAATATATTTGCCTGTTATTCATCTGGACTTTAGTAAAAGTAAGTGTTTTTCTTCATAGGACACAAGAGGTAGATGAAATAAATTAGATAACACCACACAGCACAAAAGCTGCTAAGTATTTCTGGTGTTGGGTCTCATACAAATGGTATATTTTAAAAGAAAGAACATACTCCTGTTTTTAAAATTTGTTTCATTAATGGCCTTCATAAAAGCAGCCTTAGATTTACAGAAATATGGAATCAAATGAACAAAGCATTTTCATATGTCTCTTAACAGCATCTTGGTTTTCCCTATCATTAACATCTTGCATTAGTGTGGTACATTGGTTACAACTGATGCCCCAAGTTCAAATCTTGTTATTACTTAAAGGCCATGGTTTATAGTAGGGTTCATTGCTTATGGAGTACATTCTACGAGTTTTGACAAATGCATAATGGTGTGTAGAAAATGGTATATGAATAAGTGATATGGTTTTCTGTGCAAATAGATTGTGCAGAATAGTCTTACTGCCCTAAGAGTCCCTGAGCTCCACCTATGCATCCCTCCTTCTTTCCACCTGGACCCTGGGTAACCACTGATATTATGTTATTTAAATAATTTTGTTTTATTCCAGAATGTCATACAGTTGGAATTATCCAGTACATACTTCTTTTCATACTGGCTTGTTCCACTTAAAAATAGGCATTTAATCTTTTCATGGGGTGATAGCTCATTTCTTTCTATCACTGGATAATATTCCTTTATATCAATACACACAGTTTGTTTACCCATTTACCTATTGAAGGACATCTGAGTAACTTCCACATTTTGGCAAAGATGTGGCAACACTTTTTTTGGCAAAGAGTGTTGAATCAACGAATATTCACAAACAAATTTCTTATTTTTTGTTGTCATGAAGCGAATGTATATGGCATGGTACTTTTATTTCAAATTCCAATTTTTTAATAGTTTGTATATAAGAAAGCAATTATATTTTATATATTAACTTTGTGTCCTAGAACCTTGTGATAAATGCTAATTAGTTTTAGGAGGTATTTTTTGTTGTTGATTCTTTGTTGTTGATTCTACACACACAATTATTACCTACAAACACAGGCAGTTTTGGTTTTCTTCCCAATATGTTTACATTTGATTCTCTTTTCTTATATCATTCTATTAGCTATGACCAGTACATTGTTGAATTGGAATCATGAAAGCAGATGTCCTTCCTTGTTCCTAATCTTAGTGAGAAAGCATCTAGTTTCTCATCATTAAACATGATGTTTGCTGTATGATTTTGATATTTAAAGAAATTTTGAGACATGTTTGTGGTCTCATACATGATCAATCTTGGAGAAACATACAATGTATCTTCACAGACTATAGTGGATTATAATTAGAAATCAATTCCAAGAGTAGCACTCAATTCTACACAAAGTCATGAAAATTAAACAACCTGCTGCTGAACAGTCTTTGGATCAAAGATGAAATAAAGATAGAAATCAAAAGATTTCAGCTCGGTGCCTGTGGCTCAACAGGCTAAGGCGCCAGCCACGTACACCTGAGCTGGCAGGTTCGAATCCAGCCAGGGTCCGCCAAACAACAATGATGGCTGCAACCAAAAAATGGCTGAGTGTTGTGGTGGGCGCCTGTAGTCCTAGCTACTTGGGAGGCAGAGGCAGGAGACTCACTTGAGCCCAGGAATTGGAGGTTGCTGTGAGCTGTGATGCCACAGCACTCTATCCAGGGTGACAGCTTGAGGCTTTGTCTCAAAAAAAAAAAGAAATCAAAAGATTCCTTGAACTGAACAACAAAGTGACGTAACTCAAAATCAATGGACTCAATATAAGTATCCCTCCGAGGAAAAT
>CAUYON010164617.1:0-48488 GCA_963573935.1 Arctocebus calabarensis | reverse complement strand
TATATAGTGATCAAGAAAATGCCATGAAGGCTATCTGTAACAGTACGATGAAAACATTTCTGAATGTATATGAATCGTGCCCTATGATTGCACCAATGTACAGAATTATGATTCAATAAAATTATAAAAAAAAAAAAAAGGGGGTCATGACCCACAGGTTGAGAAGCGCTGCCTTAGATGAACTTTCTCTGAGTTCACATTGTTCTCATGATTCACTTGCTTAGGCTTCATACTAGTTTCTTGTGGTGGCTGTAACAATGTACTACAACCTGGTGGCTTACAACAACAGAAAAGCAGGCATTGGTGGCTCGCACTTGTAGTCCCAGCTACTCAGGAGGCTGACGCAGGAGGATCACTTGAGCCTAGGAGTCTGAAGTTGCTGTGAGCTATGATAACACCACAGTACTCTAGCTGAGGAGAGACAGCAAGACCCCTTTTCAAGGGGGAAAAACCCTACAAACCAACACAAAAGAAATGTATTGCTTCACCATTTTAGAAGCAGAAAAGTCTGCAGTTACAGTGTCAACAGGCTCCCTCTGAAGGCCTCGCTTAGAATTGTTCCCTGCCTCTTCCAGCTTCGGGGGTAGCCAGTAACCTTAGGTATTCCTGAACCTGAATTATACCTCTCTATTCTCTTCTGCCTCAGTAATCTCACGTTGTTCTCTGTGTGTGTGTGTTTTCTCTTTGTATAAGGACACTGGTTATATTGGATTAATGTTCCATCCTATACCAGATGACTCTTTCTTAACTTGATATATCTGGAAAGACCTTATTTCCAAGTAAGATCACATTTAGAGGCACTGAGGGTTAGGACTTCAACTTATCTTTTTGAGGGACACAGTTCAGCCCATAACAGGCACGGCAACCATGACATGTCTAAAATGAGTCTTTCAAGTCTATCTATTCATAAAACACTTCCTCACCTGTTTTTAGGCGTTTCAGTAAATGTCACTGTGATACATCCAGTTGCATAACCCCAAAATTCAAGAAAAATCCTTGATTTTCTTGTCTTTTACAGTACAAATCCTGTCCAAAAGTAAATCTTTCTGGCTTTTACCTTCACAATGTAAGTTACATCCACTCTTTCTCCTGTCTCCACTGCGGTTTCCACTGAGAACAGGTCCAAGCCTTCCCCTTTTCCGCCTTGAACCACATAAAGTAGTAGCTTTCTAAGGATGCCCCTGTTACCACTTTTCCTTCCTGATCATGCACTTTCCATAAGGGAACCAGAGAGATCTTTTATGGACATATGTCTCATCCTACAATTCCCTACTTAAAGTCCTTTAGGGCTTCTCCTTGGACTTAAAATCTAATTCCTTCCATGCATCCAATAAGGCCTACACTGCCCACCTTTCCACCTTGATCTCAATTCAGTTTCCCACCATTCACACTGTTCCTTCAAAATCAAGGAACAGGTGAGCCTTTTATACCTCTTGGGAGCTTTTATACCTCTCCTATGTGGTAGTTTCATCCCTCAATTCTCTCCATAACTGGCTATTTTTCAGCCTTTGAGTTTCAATTTAAATGGCTCCTACTCAGACAGGCCCTCCAAGACTATTTCCTGCAAAACAACTTTCTGTTTTCTCTGGTGGTCTACCAATGGTGCCATTCTGGACTCTGTCATGGTAGCATTTCATACCAATTCTCTTGTCATGCTTCAAGAGGGCAGAGTACACTTCCCAGACACACAAGTGAGCAATAAATGCTGATTTTGTATGCCACTGTGGCTGTTGTACTGCAAAAAGTGACTGATACCCTCTATCTCATTATATTGCTTCTCTAATTGTACTTTGTAATGGAATTATTAACTTGATTGTTTCCTTGTTGTATTGTATTCCATGGAGACAAGAGGTATATCAGCACTTTGTCCATCACTGAGCAATGTGTCTCTAGCACCGAGCATTATGCCTAGCACTAGCAAGTTCTTGTGCAGGGAAGGCATGAACTCCTTTTGAGGCAGATTTTATCTACTCTTTACCTGATCCCGCAAGTATTCTCTTCTATGAAACAAATTAGAAACTTCTTCAACTTCAATTTCTCAAAATTTTGAAAGTTTGGGATTTATGGAGTGGTTTATAAAATACACAATTCTTTCCTCAACAGAAAAAGGCAACAGGGAAAGAGATAATTTTGTAAAAGATGAGATTTTGACTTTTAATTATGTTTTGTGCAATCAGAGTTTGTAATACTCAACCTCAACCCTTCTCTGTTGACTGGGCTTCATTATTATCTCCGAATCACTACTGCAGCCCAAGGTTCCAAAGCACTTGCTGATTCCACAGTCTTCACCAAATGACTTCCTGCAATAACATTTCTGCTTGGCTTAAATTGCATTGCCACTTGGGATGCAATTATTTCCTATCATTAGTTCAAGTCAAAATGCAAAATTAGGTATTTCTAATTTGCACATTTGCAGACTAGTTGTTTTCTGGTTTATACCTGGCATTAATGAATAGTTTGAAAAAAAAAAAAGAAATTAAACTCATAGTTTTTGAGGTTGTGGACAAGAACATGGCATCCAACTATTGTCCAAATATAGTGTTTTGAAAATATTAAAGTTACCTATTTCTAGCTTTTTGCTAACTAAATAGAAATGAAGTGGGAGGCACAAGCAAAATGATACTTTATATTCCACAAAGTAAGCTTTTTCTTTTTAAAAAAATTAACTGGTCTCAACTAACATAAATCTTTTTTGGAAGTCTCACAGGCAGCTTTCAAAATACTTGAAATTCATTTTTGTTATAAGAAGTTACTATCCTGCTACTGTACTATTCTATCTTACACTAAAATTATTTCTTGCTATCTTCCAAAATGAAAAACTATAGAAACAAACATAAGTCCAAAACACAGTCAAAGAAGTAAGAAAGCAAAAAGTAAGGAAAGGAAATACGGATTAAAAACCAGCTCACTACCTGAAATGGACAGCCTCCCTCAGGAAAAAAAGCACCAATGTTTATGGGACCACCATAAAACATGGCTTCTGGGGGGCTAGGGATGCAAATTTAAATTCTAGGGATCTCACGGGGCCAAATTATCGTTATCTTCCATAATAAAAGAAACTAATCATTTCCACCTATTCCCCAAACCACACCATTCCAATAAACTCAAAGTCCAACTCAGCCATGCTGGTCACAGGTATCAAGGAGCTGGCTAAGCCCCACAGAAGGAACTCCCACACTGGTTTTTCAGGGATCCAATGTTGGTGTGATGTTCTCACTTCCTGTTTCATGGTCTCCTCTAGTGATGTTCTCATTTCCTGTTTCATGGTCTCCTCTATTATGGAGAAAACACTTTTCTTTTGCTTTCAAAAGAAGTACAGCTTAGAGCCCATGTAATCTGGGTGTTTATGAAAGAACATTTCCTTCCCTCTTCCTCCCCTCCCAAGAGCTCCATGAAAGTGCCTTTGTTGGTAATGTTGGTAGGAATGTGAGCCCAGTTCTAAGCAGACCCTAACATTTCAGCCTCTGGTGCTCTTAGTCCCTATCATGTATTCTCAGGGAGGGGCATGGGCACCATCCTAAGTGAAAACCACCAAGTGGAGTGCCTAGAAACTTCACTTCTCACTAACTCCATCATCCAACATGTGACTCATACTGAATCGTGTAGATGGATAAAGAAGAAACCCATGTGCCTCCCATCCTCATGTACTCATCCTGTTCAACAAGTGGGTTTGGACTTTGGAGACCACAGATGTAAGTCAGGAAAATGCCCAGCCCTGATACAGTCTGACTCTTCCAAATCTTGACATTAGAGTCCAGACATTACCTTTTCTTGACAATAAACTTTGGGCATGCCCATTCTAGCAGTTCCTCACACCCTATGCCCCACAGCAGGACCCTCAAGTGTGAAGGGAACTTGTAGGGATACTTACTCACAAACAAACCCAAGACCTCTCCAACTGTGTCTGCAATCTCCAGTGGAAGCCAGGCCTGCAGGCTTGTTGTCTATCTCTGACAGTGCTCACTCAAATGGGTACAGCAGAAAAGGGCTGAGGGTAGGCAGGTACAGTGGAAAGATGCTGCCAAAGCCCCAACCAGCATGCCACATTCCTTATGCCTTATGCCTCCTCATGCACATCCAGCTATGGTGGCCCAGCACCATCATTGTTAAGGCCTGACTATTTGGAGAAGATATGGCAGTAGCAGCATCTACAAGGAAATTGTTCAGTTCTTGTTCTGAGAAGAAAATGAACATTGAAAAAATTCATACTTGGGAACTGGGCACAGTGAGTCTAGGAAGAGAAGACTCTAGGCATCTCTGGCTGGTGGGATCGGCCCAGAAACATCCCTTTGGGGACACAGGGAGTCAGTGTGAGACTTCTGGACCACATGAGGAGAACAAAAGCAATGGAGAACTGGCAAGTGTTTGTGTGTGTTCATTCGGTCTAATTCTGCCGGCAGCTGTAAGTACAGCAGCAGTGAGATTGCAAACTGGAAAGGCCTTACCTGTAAACTGTTTTGGTTTTTTGGACTTGGCACTCAGTTGAACTCCCTTGGGAGAAGTTGGGCAAGAGTGCACATGACTTTAAGCATTGTCTATGGCCCAAGGCTGAGCTGCTGAGCCGGAGGGAGCTAATAGTGTTTGGCTGTGGACTGCACAGGAGAACTGCCCAGGAAAGCTCCACCCTCAGAGTTGCAGAGCAAGGATCGGGTGGGAGCAAGTAATCTAGTGACTGAGCAGCCTAAAGGCAGGGACTGAGACACCTTACAGCCTTAGCCCTCAGGGTCATAGAGTGAGACCAGTTTTGGCACACTGGGTAAGTGGACAGCCACTTCAGGAGTGATCCAAGCCACAAGTACTTTCCTAGGAAAGCTTTTGCTTAGGCAAGGTTAGCACTTTAAAGTGCCTTTTAAGCAGGTGGAGGAGAGATTTAGGCTCTCAATCACCCTACAGGGTTTGAGAAATCAGCAAAGGACTCCAGTCTTCATCTCATATAGCACTGTGATAAACATCTCATAACCCCAGAAGCATCCGTATCAGCATTGTGATTAACATCTCATAACCCCAGAAGATCACCTGTGCAAGATACATATACTGCTTTGTTTTTGGTTTTGTTTTTTGCTTTTTTGTTTGTTTTTTTTAATTTCTACATTTTCCCTATAGATTTTTCTTTTCTTTTTTTTCTCTTCCTTTTCTTTCTTCATTTTTCTACTTTAAATACAATTTCGCATTGTTGCCTTTTCAACAATTAGAACTTCATTTTTGCTAGTGTTTTTATCCCTATTATTTGGTTTTTCCCACAATTTTATCCCATAAAGTTTTCTGTTTGCTTGTTTTGGTTTGATTTATAGTATTTTTGCCTTTCCTCTCTACGTGGTGGACATGGGGTACTGTGTCTGAACAGGCTAGCAAAGACCTGCTGACCTCAAGGGAACCAGCCAACCTGGCACCCACAGAGGTTGGGGGGCTTATAAGGTTGGGTTAAAGTACCCTCCTCTACACCTATATTGCTCCTGTTTCCCACTTTCTATGCCTCTCTTCTTTTTGTCAATATTCCCTTTTATCCACCCCCCTCCTTTCTATTTTTTCTTTCTTTTTTCCCTTCTTGCTCTTCAGTCCTCTTATCCTTCTGGTCCTATACCAAAAGGACTCATCAAAACCCTAGTCCAGAGGCACGGCAACTTAAAGATCAAGAGGAAGTGAAAGTAAAAACAGGGCAAAGAAACAGATAAAGAAATCACTCATGAGGAAGAATCAGCAGAAAACTCCTGGCATCATGGAAATCCAGTCCAGAGCAACCCCACCAAGGGACTGCGAGGTAGCTACTGCAGAGGATTCCACCTATAAAGAAATGTTAGAAATCATAGAAAAGGAATTTAGAATACAGATGATGAAAACAATGAAGGAAACTGCTGATAAAGTGGAAAATAACCAAAAGGAATTCCAAAAACAGAATCAAATAAGAGAGGTACGATATGAAAAATATAGAAAGGATATAGCAGAGCTGAAGGAACTGAAGCAGTCAATTAGGGAACTTAAAAATGCAATAGAAAGTATCAACAACAGATTAGATGTTGCAGAAGAAAGAATTTTGGAGGTAGAGGACAAAGCTCTTAAGATAACTCAGAGTGTTAAAGAAGCAGAAAAGAAGAGAGAGAAAGCATAACATTCATGACAGAACTATGGGACTTTATGAAGTGTTCAAACATATGAGTTATAGGTATCCCAGAAAAGGAAGAAGAATGCCCCAGGGCAATGGAAACCATACTAGAGAATATTATAAATGAAAATTTCCCAAATATCACCAAAGATTTTGACATACTCCTTTCAGAGGGATATCAAACCCCAGGTCGCCTCAACTCTAACCAAGCTTCTCCAAGACACATTGTGATGAACCTGTCCAAGGTCAAGACAAAAGAAAAGATTCTTCAAGCTGCCAAGAGGAAGCACCAGTTTGCCTACAGGGGCAAATCCATCAGGGTGACCTCAGACTTCTCCAATGAAACTTTCCAAGCAAGAAGACAATGGTCATCTGCCTTAAATCTACTTAAATAGAACAATTTCCAGCCCAGAATTCTACATCCTGCTAAGCTAAGCTTTAAAATTGATGGAGAAATCAAATCTTTTACTGATATACAAACACTGAGGAAATTCGCCACAACAAGACCAGCTCTACAGGAAATACTTCAACCTGTTCTATACACTGACCATCACAAGGGACCAACAGCAAAGTTCAGAAATTGAAAGACAGAACCTAACTTACACAATGATGCAAAAGATAAAACTAAGCAATGGACTCTCACACAATAAGATAAATAGAGCACTACCACATTTATCAATTATCTCAATACATGTTATTGGGTTGAGTTCCCCACTGAAGAGGCATAGATTGGCTGACTGAATTATAAAACACAAGCCATCCCATTTGCTATCTGCAGGAAATACACCTAGCTTCAAAAAAAAAAAATTAAAACTCCGAGTTAAGAGTTGGAAGACAATTTTTCAGGCAAATGGAATTCAGAAGAAAAGAGGAGTTGCAATCTTATTTTCAGATACACGTGGATTTAAATCAACTAAAGTCATTTAAGACAAGAATGGTCACTTTATATTGGTCAAGAGAAAAATACAACAAGAAGACATTTCAATTCTAAATATTTATGCACCCAATTTAAATGCTCCCAGATTCTTGAAACAGACCTTACTCAGTCTGAACAATATGATATCCTATACCACCATAATACAGGGAACTTTAAACACTCCTCTTACAGAGCTGGACCGATCCTCTAAATAGAAATTAAACAAAGACATAAGGGACTTAAATGACACCCAAGAACAACTGTGCTTGATAGAACATACATTCTTCTCATCACCCCATAGAACATTCTCCAAAATAGATCATATCCTAGGACACAAAACAAACCTCAACAGAATCAAAAGAATTGAAATTTTACTTTCTATCTTCTCAGACCACAAAGCACTAAAAGTGGAACTCAACTCCAACAAAAACGTTCAACCCCACACAAAGGCATGGAAATTAAACAACCTTCTGTTGAATGACAGTTGGGTACAGGAAGAAATAAAACAGGAAATCATTAACTACAGTGAGCATAAAAACAATGAAGACACAAGCTACTTAAAACCTGTGGGATACTGCAAAAGCAGTTTTGAGAGGAAAATTCATAACTTTAGAAGCCTACATTCGAAAAACAGAGAGAACATCAACAAACTCACAAGCCATCTTATGGAATTGGAAAAAGAAGAACAATCTAAGCCTAAACCCAGCAAAAGAAAAGAAATATCCAAAATTAAATCAGAGATCATAGAAATTGAAAACAAAAGAATCATTCAGAAAATTAATGAAACAAGGAGTTGGTTTTTTGAAAAAATAAATTAAATAGATAAACCTTTGGCCAGACTAACTAGAAATAGAAAAGTAAAATCTCTAGTAACCTCTATCAGAAATGATAAAGGGGAAATTACAATTGATGCCACATAGGTACAAGACATCGTCTCTGACTACTACCAAACACTCTATGCCCAGAAATTTGACAATGTGAAGGAAATGGATCAATATTTGGAATCACACCCTCTCCCTAGACTTAGCCAGGAAGAAATAGAGCTCCTGAACAGACCAATTTCAAGCACTGAGATCAAAGAAAAGTCTTCCAACAAAAAAATGTCCTGGTCCGGATGGCTTCACACCAGAATTCAATCAAACCTTTAAGGAAGAGCTTATTCCCATGCTGCAGAAATTATTCCAAAAACTTGAGGAGGAAGGACTCTTCCCGCAACACGTTCTGCGAAGAGCAAACATCACCCTGATACCAAAACCAGGAAAACACCCAATTAAAAAGGAGAATTTCAGACCAGTTTCACTAATGAATATAGATGCAAAGATTCTCAACAAAATCCTAGCCAATAGTTACAGCTTATCATCAAAGAAGTCATATATCATGACGAAGCAGGTTTCATCCCAGGGATGCAAGGCTGGTTTAACATATGCAAGTCCATAAACATTATCCACCGTATTAATAGAAGCAAAAACAAAGACCATATGATCCTCTCAATAGATGCACAAAAAGCATTCGATAAAATCCAGCATCCTTTCTAATTAGAACACTGAAGAGTATAGGCATGCGTGGCACATTTCTGAAACTGATTGAAGCTAACTATGACAAACCCACAGATAATATTTTACTGAATGGAGTAAAACTGAAAGCTTTTCCTCTTACAACTAGAACCAGACAAGGTTGTCCTCTGTCACCATTACTATTCAACGTAGTGCTGGAAGGGCTAGCCAATACAATTAAGCAAGACAAGGAAATAAAGGGCATCCAAATGGGAGGAGAGGAGGTTAAACTCTCCCTCTTTGCTGACGATATGATCTAGTACTTAGAGAACCCCAAAGACTCAACAGCAAGACTCCTAGAAGTCATCAAAAATACAGTAATGTCTCACGATATAAAATGAATGTCCACAAGTCAGTAGCCTTTGTATTTGCCAATAACAGTCAAGATGAGAGGCTAATTAAAGACACAATTCCCTTCACCATAGCTTCAAAGAAAATGAAATACCTAGTAATATAAACTAACAAAGGAGGTGAAGGACCTCTATAAAGAAAATTATGAAATCCTAAGGAAATAGCAGAGGATATTAACAAATGGAAGAACATGTCATGTTCACGGCTAGGAAGAATCAACATTGTTAAAATGTCTAGACTTTCCAAAGCAATCTACCTATTCAATCTACCTAATGCCATCCCTATTAAGATATAAACATCGTACTTTCAAGATTTGTAAAAAGTGATTCTGCGTTTTGTATGGAACCAGAAAAAAACCCATATAGCTAAGGCAGTTCTTAGTAATAAAAACAAAGCTGGGCGCACCACCATACCAGATTTCAGGCTGTACTACAAATCCATAGTGGTCAAGACAGCATGGTACTGGCACAAAAATAGAGACATAGACATTTGGAATCAAATAGAAAACCAGGAAATGAAACTAACATCTTACAACCATCTAATCTTCAATAAACCAAACAAGAACATGCCTTGGGGGTAAGACTCCCTATTCAATAAATGGTGCTGGGAGATCTGGATATCCACATGTAAAAGACTGAAACTGGACCCACACTTTACTTACAAAAATTGATTCAAGATGGATAAAGGACTTAAATTTAAGGCATGAAACAATATCAATACTCAAAGAAAGCATAGGAAAAACACTAGAAGACATCGGCGTGGGGAAAGACTTCATGAAGAAGACTGCTGTGACAATTGCAACAACAACAAAAATAAACAAATGGGACTTAATTAAACTGAAAAGCTTCTTTACAGCTATGGAGACAACAACCAATGCAAATAGACAACCTACACAATGGGAAAGGATATTTGAATATTTTGAATCAGACAAATGCTTGATAACTAGGATCGATAGAGAACTCAAATTAATCCACATGAAAAAAGCCAACAATCCCATATATCAATGGGCAAGAGACATGAATAGAACCTTCTCTAAAGAAGACAGAAGAATGGCTAACAAACATATGAAAAAATGCTCATCATCCCTAATTATTAAAGAAATGCAAATAAAAACCACCCTGAGATACTACTTAACCCCAGTGAGAATGGCCCACATCACAAAATCTCAAAACTGCAGATAATGGCGTGGATGTGAGAGAATGGAACACTTTTACACTGCTGGTGGGACTGTAAACTAATACAACCTTTTTGGAAGGAAGTTTGGAGAAATCTCAAAGAACTCAGGCTAGACCTCCCATTTGATCCTGCAATTCCATTACTGGGCATCTACCCAGAAGAAAAAAAATCATTTTATCATGAGGACACTTGCACTAGACTATTTATTGCAGCTCAATTTATAATTGCCAAAATTGGAAACAGTCTGAATGCCCACCAACCCAGGAATGGATTAACAAGCTGTGGTATATGTATACTGTAGAATGCTATTCAGCCATTAAAAAAGATGGAGATGTTACATCCTTTGTATTAACCTTGACGGAAGTGGGACATATTATTCTCTGTAAAGCATCACAAGAATGGAGAAGCATGAATCCTATGTACTCAATTTTGATATGAGGACAATTAATGGCAATTAATGACACAGTGGGGGTGGGGGTAGGGGAGACCAGAGAGAGAAAGAAGGAGGGAGGGGTGAGGAAAGGAACAACAGAGAGAGGGAAGAAGCAAGGGGGTGGGGTCTTGGTGTGTGCCACACCTTTGGGGGGCAAGACAGGATTATAAGAGGGTCTTTACCTAACAAATGCAATCGGTGTAAACTGGTTTCTTATACCCTCAATGAATCCCCAACAATAAATTAAAATAAATAAAATAAAATAAAATAAATAAAATAAAATATTCACGCTTGGAGCAAAGTAGGTAAAGATCAAGAAAGCTCACAAGGAAGATTCTCACTGGATCAATGCTCTGGGGCTGCAGAGCCAAGTGCTGCAGACGAGGTGGCTCCAGTCACAGACATTGATTGTCTGACTATTCTGGAGGCTGGAAGTCCACAGTCAAAGTGCCAGCAAGGCTGGTTTCTCCTAATGCCTCATCTTTGGCCTACAGACTCAGCCACCTTCTTACTGTCTCCTCATGTGGTCTCCCCAATATGGGAATATATCCCTGGTGTCTTCCTCCTTTCCTAAGACACTGGTCAGATTGGATTAGGACCCTATCCCTAGAGCCTCAGGTAAGTTTAGTGACTTTTTTAAGGTCCTACCTCCAACCATGAGATAGTCACATAAGGGCTTAGAATTTCAGCATATTAATTTGGAAGGGGAAGACTCAATTCAGTTCACAGCAACTATATGGCTATTACAGCCTTACATGGACTAGAACTGTAGACTTTCATAGTGCAAAGTACTGTTTAATGACATAAATATCTGTACTTGGCTAAAAAAGAAAAAGGAAGGGAGAAGAGAAAAAGATTTAAGGTATATTAAAGGTTTATTTTTTAAGTAGATTTTTGCCTCACAAGTTGGTTACAGAACATACTCACTGCATTAAGATGGAGCTGCATTTAAGTCAAAGCATTTGTATAGGTATCATCTCCTGAGGTGCAGAGTTGAGATTCATCTGTCAAATCCTGTGCTTCAAAGTGTTGAGACTTGACACTCTGTGCCCAGCTTCTCATCCATGAAATGGACATAATAACTATAGTATCCATCTCATTTGAGAGTTACAACTACATTAGAAACTCTGCAAGTTGACCACTCAAAGGCCTGTAACAAGCTGGTCAACATATGGAGGTGGTTAACATAAGAAACTAGGCCTACTGTATCAATACATAAATGTGGAATATGTCCAATCAACTTAAAGAGGTGGTCAGTGGAGGGAGGTGGTCATCTACGGAGGTTCCACAGCATATACACACACAACATTCTTGAATCAGGGTCTTTTACACAGTAACACATCAATATCTGTTTCTTGTTACTTTTAATACGCACACATCTGTAGCTTAGGTGAATAAGGCAAATACTGATTTTTTTTTCTTTGTTTTATTGGAAAGTTTAGGGTTTAAGTGAATTGCCTAGGGATGTAAGACAAGGGCTTGATGGGCTGGGTCCATAGTCAGACTGCCAGGCTCTGAATGCTCTTCCTAACATAGTGCATACTCTGAACAGGTGGTGGGCTACAGAGGGCCACAGGGCACTGGCAACCCCTTTCCATTATCCCACCTAAGTTCTGCTCAGGATTTATGTATATTGGAAAAGGCTCTGTCCATGCATATTTTATAAACCAATCCATGTGTGCAGTCAATTGCTAAACTATATGAAAATGAGTGTGTGCTTCACAGTACTTAAATGACAAGAGAATGATTTAGACAAACTAAAGTATGTGCCAGAATTCAAGGGGATTGGAGATGAAATCTGAACAGACCCCAGAGTGCAGGTAAAACTTTGAATGAGAAAAGCAAACAGCATTTGAGATGTAGGAATGAAATGAACAAACTTGAACCCTAAGCTCTGAGCTCTGGGCTCTAGTCTAGGTATGACTAGGCTGTGCTAAATGTGTGTGTGAGTAAACAGCATTTGAGATGCAGGAATGAAATGAACAAACTTGAACCCTAAGCTCTGAGCTCTGGGCTCTAGTCTAGGTATGACTAGGCTGTGCTAAATGTGTGTGTGAGTAAACTTTTTTTCAATCAAAAAGTGCAATAATGCAGGGACCACCTGGTCAGAGCCAAGAGTGAATTCTAGGGAGCTCTGGGAATAGGATACAGAAAGAAAAAAAAAAAAAAAAAGGAATCAAATTGACAATGAAACAGGAAATATAAGCATTTAAAATTCAATTTTCAAGATAATATAGGTTTTGCAGGAGAGATATACCTAAAAGTCATCTGGAATAATCTTTATCTTCGCATTTTATTTGTACAGTTGTCTTTCTTTTTATCAGAACTGGAGAAAATTTAATTTAAATAACTGTCTTAGGTAATTGGTTGATGGACAAATGGGAATTCAGAGGGGTTTAAATTCCATCTGGGGTCTTCTTTCACAATTATACTGTACAAATAAATGTAAAAATCATTAGCATTAACTGAAAATAGCCATTCTCTCTAACTCCAGGACTCACAGTGATCTTGATATATCATTTAGAGTTTCAGTTCAATACTGAATTTTCCGTTTATGACTTGTTAAATGGTTTTGCCATTTGAGAATTTTGTGTTTTGTTTTGTAACAGCAGAGTGGATTTAAAAAAAAATAACTGTTAAATATACTAACAGTTTTCGTATTCCTCCGAAAGTGTTTCTGGGAATGATCTCACAAAACAGGAAGAACTGCTATTCATAATTATTGCAGGGAATCCTGTGAGGTGTCTCTATAGTTAGGCAAGTGCTATCAAAGAAGGACAAGCAGGAGTGACTCATGCTAACAGATCTAGTTGCTCACCTTCAGATTTACACGTCACACCACCACTAGGTGCAAGTTTTAAACACTATAATTGGTTTTCTGCTTTCTAGACCAAACGCCAATAAAATAACAGGGCTTTTTGGTACATGGTCACCTTATATAATAGGAAGGAGCATCATGTTCTTTCCCATAGTATGTCGGCATGGATGGTCCTGGGCAAGTTCTTAAGCCTAACTTGAACATTTGTGCGACAATGTGTGACTAAACAGAGTTGCACATGTACTTCCTTGCATGGATCCTCACATATTCTTGAGGGAGGATAAGACAGTCTTATCAGTTCTGAATAGTACTTGGTCACCCTGCTCTTTCTTGGGACTTGCCAAAATAACTATTGGTTCATTTCTTCAGCAAATATTCATCAAATGCCCCTGGGCCAAAAAATACATTTGATGTCACAGGTAATAGAGTTGAAAAACTTTTAGATAGGATGGCACATAACATTTACCTTGCCTCTAAAGCAGTATCAGTTACTTAATAAAAACTGGGGGAGCATCACGTTAGCTATAAACTTTCTGTTAACTTATAATCACATTAAGTTAATTGGGAATCCCATTAATTTTTCACAAAGTTAAAAATTGGTCTGAGCCTCCTTCTTCACATTCAATTTAAGAATGTATCTAAATTTGGCTCAAATGACAGCCCCATTTGGCAGGTTCCCTACCAACTCCAGGCAGATCCTGTCCCAAAAGCAGCTCTGAATTTTCCTCCCCCAACCCTGCTCCCAGTCCAGCTCCCTCATTTCAGTAAAATCACACCATTACCCTACCAATTGTTAAGACTTACGACCAATGACTTCTCCTTTATTCCTCCCAATCCCTCCCCACCACATGCACTATCAAACCCATCAGTAAATCTTGTTGGGTTTTCCTCCAAACAGATGCTAAAAGCATGCCTTTTCCTCTGCCTCTGCTATCCCTGCATTGGACCTATTCTCTACTCTACCCTGCAGCCTCCCAGACTGACTCCCTCCTGTCAGTCAGGCTCCACTGGATCTTTTAAACAAGCAAATCAGATCATGCCATTCTCCTACTTAAGGCCTTTCAGTCAGAGATTCTTCCTTCCATTCACAACCTTTTTCTTGCATTAGGGCCCTTGCATTTACTGTTCTCTCTCTCAAGGTTCACCACTCTTCTTCCTTTTTTACTCAGAGAGACCTTGCTGACCTCTCCGAAGGTAGACGCCTTCTGAGACCTTACCTATTCTCTACACAGCCTCCATTCCTTGTCTTCACAACATGTACCCCAGCTCGTAATTCTGTCATAACCATTTCCGTTATTCAACATCTGTCTTCTCTACTAGGCTGCAAGCTCTATGAATTGATCTGAACAACCTGAACTAACTTGAAAATACTTTTGTCTATTTAAAATATTTGGCAATTTTTACTTCTTTTAAGTAATATAAGGCAGTGTTCTGAATATACATTTTTAATATCAATGCTTCTCATTCTGTGATCTTTCTGAGGAATTTTAAATGACAATCACCACCCAGACTTCAGCCAAGAAATTAACCCCTTATAGTTCTACTAATGTAAATAAATTCAACTAAGGTGTCAGGCCACATTCACAAATTGGATGAAAATGACAACTACAGAAATTTCCTCTGCAATTATAAGGCGTTTTATAATTTCCAAAATGCCAAAATGATGGGAGAAAGCATTCTGGAATCAAAAACTATATATAGTATTCCTGTTTATTATTCTTTTTAAAACTTCCTTTGGTTTGGGGACATTTCGTGTGTTGTCTGGAAGAGTCCCTACTACCTGCTAAGTTCAATCCCCTCATTTCTGATGAGAAAACAAAAGCCCAAAAAGAGTGACTGATCCCAGGTCAGACGACCTCTAATGGTTATTGGGAGACCAGTTAGAAAGCCCTACCTGATATCTCTGCCAAGTGTTACTGCTTTGCTGGTCTCTGAAAACCAAGTATATCAGCCAACTTGGCTCCTGCCCCAGCAAAAGACTAGAACCTGCTCCCTCAAGTTAGGAAGTGACAAGGACCTAGGTCTCCAGGCAGGGACAGTGCTGCCCACTCTTGGATTTCTGGCAAGACCTTATCCAGGGTGAGGCACTCAAGAGGACTCATGGATTGGGATGGGAAAGTGTATCTACAAAAACAAGTACCTAGAAAAAAAGTATTTCACTTAATAAACACATTTTTTACTAACTTGGGCTTAAGTCTAGTAATTCTGCAAAATGCATTCCCAAATACACCACTTAACTGCAATGAAATCTTGCTTTTGTAATTTCTTTTCACAGGTCCATCAGGACCTTATGTAAGCTTACCTTTTGTCTCTAAAAAATGCATTTCCTACATCATGACTTTTAAAATTATACTTCACTCTTAATTCTTACATTTTATGTCAGTAAAAACAACTGGTGAATATAGCTAAAGTATTTTTAGTTTTGCCCAGTCCTTTCTTAAAAATAGATTGATTTTGTAACATCAGAACTTATACTATTTTGATATTTTAATAATCTTCACAGAGGCGGATATTAAAATTGTACTGTTCAGTAATCTTCAAGATAGTTAACCATGACAGTGACATACACATGACTATTCAGAACTGCTGCTGGCTGCACTACAGGGAAGGGTCCTGGAGGCCCACTGCTGAGCCAGCTCTAACCCCGTGGTTGCTGCACTGTAAGTTGATCCCATGGTCCTGGGGGGAGAAATTGCAAACTGGGCCATTAATGGGTGGGATGTTGGCAAGCTCAAAGCAGTGGCTGTTTATTAACCTATTGGGTGTATTTCGATCTTTTATAAACTGTTTGGCTATACAGGGCACGCCCGCTGAGTATCAGCCCAACTATTTATTCTCACCATGACTTCCAAAATGTAAGACAAAACTCACTTTGTTTGTCTGCCTGTCTGTATCTCTCTCTCTCTTTCTCTCTCTCTCTCACACACACACACACAAACACACAGATATTTACAGCAGATTCCAATGACAACGGTAATAACGGTAATGATGAGGACAGCAACACTACTAATTAACAGTCACCACTGGGAATTAGGAACTGACTCCACAGTAGTTTTATTGTATGTTTGTTTAGACAGGTAGTTGCAGTTTCACCTGCATTTTGTTTATATTTTATTATTAGACCCTTACCTACCCATCTGTGACACCTTCACATGTCAGCACTCTTTGATCAGTAGTGCTAGATACTTTTCTTATCAGCAGTAATGAGTTGCAGTCTCTTTTCCAGGAAAAGCCGGTATTCTATTTGTTTTCTAAGTGTTTTTCTTTTTCTCTTCTTTTTTTTTCTTTTCTTAAAGACACAGTCTCACTTTGTCACCCTCAGTAGAGTGCCATGGAATCACACAGCTCACAGCAACCTCCAGCTCTTGGGCTTAGGCGATTCTCTTGCCTCAGCCTTCCAAGTAGCTGAGACTACAGGTGCCCACCACAACACCTGGCTGTTTTTTGTTACAGTATGGCTGGAGCCAGGTTTGAACCCGCCACCCTTGGTATATGGGGAGGGGCACCCTACTCACTGAGACATAGGCTCCGCCCTCTATAATTTTCATAGTGTAGCAAGCAGTAAATTTGTGTTTGATGAAGAACGAGGTACGTATGCCCGAAAATACAGAATATTTGATAATTCTGTAAATCCATTTATGTCAAATGATGACCTTTTCCCTATGATACAGACACAAATATGGCGAAGAGGAAATATAATTTGTCAGTAGCTAAGACAGAAGAACTGACAATGTCAGATTTTGAAGGAAATGATGAGGACATTTTCACTAGTTCAGATAATAAACAGGAATAATTTGTAGACGTGGCAAGTGAAATTATTCACTGTGAGGAAGAGAGTGAAGAAGATGATGATAATGAAGAAGAAATGCAAAATATGGAGCCCAAGAAAAGGCCATGCCCAGTTGTAAAAACAGAACAGCCTACAGCTCAGAAAATGGAACCATCAGGAGTGATACAGAACTCACAGGCAATAAAGGATCAGGGGAGAAGACAATCAGCTAATATTATGAGGCCTTAAAACTCTACTAGATGCTTTCTGACTATTTATTGATAATAAACTGTGGACGTAATTATCAAGTTTGCAAACCAGAAATCGTATCTAGTTAAAAGAGTTATGTAAGGATGTATTCATCCAAAATTCTGGCAATTTCATGAAAGAAGAAATATTAGGACTAATTGGAATTCTTCTAAATTGTGGTATGCACTAGCAATATAAACACAATGTCCAAGATCTTTTCAGTGAGGAGAATTTTCCAGGTTACCATGCTGGGTTTTCAGAACATGGAATACAGCTCCTGCTGAAATGTCTATGTTTTGATGCTGCCGCAACATGTGAAGGGAACATAAGAAGCCACATCCAAAGTGCATATGGTCTCCATAAAAAATATACAATAACAATGAATCTTTGTGGACAAGAGTACAATCAAGGACAAGGCAGAGTAACAAGAGAAAACTTTATAGTGAGCCAAAAGAGGAGACAAGCAGTGAAAAGCTGACCAAAGAAAGGACACCGCTATCTTTGTCCATGGAAGAGACCAAAAATATATGAAGGCATGCGGTGAATGCAGCAAATACATCTATCACAGCCACAAATCAAAAGAAGAAACTATGACAAAAAGAACATGCAAAGAATGTGTGTTATTAGTTACTTACAATGACATATAAAATACATATGTTTTTTGCAAAATTATAGTACTAGTTCTTTTAGGGCCAGTGACTTACCACTATTGGTACTGAATTAGCATTGTTCTGGGACTGCTACGGATTTGCCATGTGCAAAACAAAGCCTGTGCTACACTCTTGGCCCTGATTATGTTAATTACATTGAGCAACAAACCTATGAAGTGAAATGCTTCTGTAAATGAGAAGAATTTAAAACCCAAATGAACACAGTAGCAGAGAGCCTTATGCCCCAACTTAAGATTCTCAGGTCTCCAGTGTGGTCTACAGGACATAGGACCACACCTGGAACAAATGAAGCTCAGTGGCCTCTTAACTCGGCTACTGAAATTTCTGCAAAGGAACAAGTGACATTTATACCACTCCTGGCCATTCATTACCGTGTCTGCAGACAGAGGTAATAGCATCACTCCATTACATCCTTACCTCACCTGGGAATACAGACTTGCTGCATTTCAGTTCTGGCTCTCTCAGAATGTTGAGCTATTCTTGGACTGCTCTCAAGTGAGCATAAATACTTCAGCTACTCTGGCTGACTATGGACTAGGGGAGGGAATCCTAACCACCCTGGACTTCAGAGCACAACAAGCAAACACATATAGCTCTGGAATGATTTTGAAATATAAAGGATGGGTTTATGTTCTAAGAAATCGGGCAAATTTCTTTTAATTTCAAAATGTTAGTGCCTGCAGAAGCAGAAATATATCCATATGCACTTGCAAGTGTGTATACAAAGACATACAGATCTAGAGCTATCTAATGAAAGAATAGATCCCATGCCCCTCCTAAATTTGGAGTTTTTGAAGTCAGATATGTAAGAATTCGTTGGACTTTGCCTCTTTAAGTCACTCACCTTAGTACATACAGGACCTGGGGGATGGAGTATTTGGGTGATCCAGAAACAAAGAGGAGAACATTGGCAGAGGCCTTGCTAGCCAAAGATAACACTGAACTCACAATTAAGAAAGACACGTAAGTGGGGTTGGCTTCTGCCACCCTCTTTTCTAGGCCCAGCCTACAGGACAAAAGTTCAAAGATCCTCTGGCATCTAGCTAGTACTTTTCAACTGGTCCTACAAGTGGAGGGAAATAATAATAGCTAACTCCCTTTGCGCAACTCACTCTGAACACAGTATAACTCCCTATAACTAGATGCAGGCATTATTTTTCCCTTCATTTTACAAATGAGTCAATTACAGTTTAGAGTTTGGTAAATTACCAAAAGCCCTAAGGACAGTCAGGGCAGGAGGCAGGATTTGACTCTAACTTCACATGATTCTTAAGTCTAGACACTAGACCAACAGGATTTAGGGCAGGACTCTAGCTAGTAGTGCAAGGCCTCACTCTAGTATGGAAGGTTTCTGTTCCCAACTAAGATACATATGACCCTGGGTCTGTGTGAGTCTAGCTGTCATATATTTGGATTGAGACTGTGATTAACGTCTAAGTTAGCATAATTTTGACTTAGAGAAAGTGACATTATTCCTTTTTTTTTTTTTTTGACAACACTACCTGTAAGTGTTGAGGAATACATTCCATGACAAATTTTTGACTCTTGGAAACACTTTCTGATGCCTACTGTCAAAATACTGCCTTTCACTGAAAAAAGCCAGTTTTAAAACATAAACCATATAATGAGAGTCAGACATACATAGTACCTGCCAGAAATCAAGCACTTGCGGCCATGTGAAGCACCCACTCCAAGATTACAAATACTGCTCTCAAAACAGTTGTTCTCTGAGGAAGTCAAAATTTGATTTAAAATTGGCACATGACTGAACAAGGTTGGGATGCTCAACATAATTGAGTGCATAATCACTGACAGCTAAGAATGCACAAAGCTGACAAAGTAATGTTTTTTTGTGTTTGTTTTTGTTTTTGTTTTTTTTTTGCCAATGTCCTACCAAAAATATGATCTGTACACTTTATGGGCTGGGTTACAAACTCAATACTTGAAAAACCTAAACAAGTTAACAGTGTGCTGAATTGAAATTAAAGGAAGGAAAAAAACCTCACATGTTTCATTTTGACAGTTTTTAAAAGTCTAAAAGCTTTGACTGGGTTTTGTTTGCCAGTGGCCTCCTCTAAGCCAATTCCACGTATGCAAACTCCTGACGGGACCTGGTGCTGGCACCTGTCTCTAAGCACGTCCCTGACAGATTCATATTGTGCTCCTCTTCCTGATATAGCTGAGTTAAAAGTTTCCTTGCTTCATTCTGACATGAATAGGGGCAGCAGTATTTTCTCTATTGGTAAATGGGTGAGGAGTGAAACCTATTTTTTTAAATTAAATGTATCATTCTTTAGGATTGTCTCCACTGAGTCTTACTGATCTTACCACTCCCCATTAGTGAGTGGAACAAAAACAAATGCATAGGCTTCTGCATGCTTCAGAAAAATATTCTTAGTATTGAGTATCCAGCACTCATCATCATTTTTAAAATGTGTATCATGTGTTTGCCAGACTAACTTCCTGACCGCCAGGCAGATTTCTTTTTCACCAACACTAGAAATGAGTCAGGAGGTATCTGAAGACCTTATCCCCTGGAGCAAAGCAGAAGCAAACCCAGTTCAATTGACTACATTGAATGCAAGCCAATTCATTTTAGAAAATAATTTTCACCTGTAGTCCTAGTTACTCAGAGAGCTGAGGTAGTAGGACTCCTTCAGGCCAGGAGTTCAAGGTTGCAGTGAGCTTTGATTGTACCATTGCACTCTGGCCTGCATGACAGAGAGAAAGACCCTATTTCTAAAAATACATTTTTTAAAAAATTTAAAGAAGGAAAACAATTTATTACAGAGTATACAAAAGGGAATGAAGCTAAGGGCCACTTAGAACTCCTCTTGCTGAAAGTAGGTACATGCAGCCTATTTGGCAGCTATTCACAAAGAGGGGGCATTACAGGCTTCTTAGGAAATGGGAGAGAATAGTCTAAGACCACTACTATGAATAGGAAATCACTTTACTTCTGAAGAATGTCCCCTGAGGGTTGGAAAGTAAAATTATGAAGTTGAAATCATTATTGCACAAAACTAACCACCTCTGGGAAGATGTATTTTACAGGTGCAGCATGCATTTATAAAGAAGCTAACTCCTAAAATAATATGAAACCCTGACTCCAAAAGCCCATGATTTTCTCCCCTAATGAGCTGCAAATATTATCCTACTCTGAACATTTGGCAGAGGACAAAACTCATCTTTGCCACTTCCTACTTACACTTGTTAGCAAGAAGTCCATGTCTCAGGACTCTTCAAAGCAGAAGTGCTCAACCTGAGCATACTTGGGAGTTACCTGGGATCTCTTAGAATAAAAAGGTCCTCCACTCCTCATGCAGAATTGGAAGCCCAGGTAAAAGTTCATAGGTGATTCTACTGTGCCAGCAGCACTGAGAACCTTGGCCTAAAGCAAATGAAGCCCTTGGAGTTTCTAAATTTTCCCTTATGTCTAAGGTAAGCAAGGAAATAGCCTTGCTTATTTTATTTACTAAAGAGGTTGTAAGAATGTGGTTTCACAAAATCTCACTGTGCCCTCTTCCTAGGAATGAATAAGCAGAATTAATTCTAAGTCATGGCATTAAGAATTGCTATACTGCTGAGAAACATAATGTTTTTCATCATAAGAACTCTGAATTCTGTATATAACTATTTCACTCTCTGGACTGCTAAAACGCTTATAGGGTTTTGTGAACCTACCTCTGGTAAAGCTGCAGGACTCTGGGTATTAATTTCATCCCTGGATGTATCCTATTGCTATGGTACAGATTATGCTATGTGTATTTTTGTGAGTAACTTTATATCCTATTTGGAATAAAGTAAGATATAAATAAATAGTCTGAGCCAAGTGGCTCAAGTCTGAAATCTTAACACTCCAGGTCAAGGGGGTAGGATCACTTGAGTTCAGGAAGAGCAAGACCCCATCCCTACTAAAAATAGAAAAATTAGCCAGATGTTATAGTGGCCACCTGTAATCCCAGCTCCTCAGAAGGCTGAGACAGGAAGATCACATGAATTTGAGGTTATTGTGAGCTATGTTGACACCACAGCGCTCTAGCCTGGGCAACAGAGTGATAATTTATCTCTCTCTCTCTCTCAACATATACACACACACATAAAATATTTATATTTGACATAAAATACATAAGTATTTTATTTTATGTAAAATTTAGAAATATTTGCAGGCACTCATTTTTTTATTTCAAAATATTAAGGGGATACACATATTTTAGATTACATGGATCACTTCTGCAATGATTGAGTCCTGGCTGCAGTTGTGCCCACACCCAGTGTTCATTATACCCATTAGGTAGGTTTTTGCCTCTCCGCTCCTTCCCCTCCACCCCTGCTAGATTTCCACTGAGCTTTACTTCCCTGTATGTACATGTGTATTCATTGGTTAATTCCAATTTAATACTGACTATGTGTAGTGTTTGTTTTTCCATTTTTGAGATACTTCACTTGAGAGAATAGTCTTCGTGTTCCACCCAGATTATTGCAAAAGGTATTAATTCATCTTTTTTTGTGACTAACATCCCAACAGGAATCATGGCAACAAAAAAAACTTAATAAATAGGATTTGATTAAACAAAAAAGTTTCTGCACAACTAAGGAAACAAACAAAGCAAAGAGACAATCTACAGAACAAGAAAAAATACTTGCAAGCTATACAACTGATAAAGGACTAATACCCAGAATTTACAACCGATAAAGGACTAATACCCAGAATTTACAAAGAACTCAAGCAAATCAGCAAGAAAAAACAAACAATCCTATTATAAGAAAAAGTGTGCAAAAGACATCAGCAGAAGCTTCTGAAAATCAGAAAGACAAATGGCCAATAAACATATGAAAAATGCTCTACATACTTAATCATCAGGGAATTGCAAATTAAAACCACAAAGAGAAATCACCTTACTCCAGTCAGAATGGTTCGTATTAAAAAGTCCTAACGTAATAGGTGCTGGTATGAATGCAGAGAGAAAGGAATGCTTATAATACTAATAGGGGCACTGATTTATTGAAGGATGGTTTTACTTGTGTAACAAATTCGGCCCTAGGACCAGGCACAGTGGCTCATGCCTGTAATTCTAGCACTCAGAGAGGCAAAAGTGGGTGGATTGCCTGAGCTCATGGGTTCAAGACCAGCCTGAACAAGAGTAAGACCCTTTCTCTAAAAGTAGCCAGGTGTTGTGGTGGGCACCTGTTGTCCCAGCTACTTGGGAGGCTAAGGCAGGAGAATTGCTTGAGCCCAAGAGTTTGAGGTTGCTGTGAGACATGATGCCAGGCCACTTCACTGAAGCCAACAAAGTAAGACTCTGTCTCAAAAAAAAATACAGCTCTAGTAAGCTTGTCTTTTGGGATAAATTGAAAAAAAAGTATCACTAAAATCATGATAAAATTGATATATCTTGATATCTCCTTGGCACTGAGTTATTCCAATAGTGAATAAATACCTGCAGACCAAACTAGGTCACTGCACTGCAGTAACCACTGTTATATCCCATCATCAAGAATGCTGAGTCCAAATCCTATAGTCATATTGTAACAAATACAAATTCTACATAAGGCCAGGCACTTCAAACTTGCAGTGGAACTTTAAAAAAAAATCCCTAGCCTCAAAATTATATTTTAAAAAATCTAATATTGAATTTACTTCCTAATGCTTATCACAGAGTAGTTAGAAATTTGCCACAATAATTCATTATTTCATTTTAAAGAATGTATCCTAGAAAATATGAGATAAATAAGAGGAACAGGAAAGAGAAATAAGAACTTGTATTGGTAATTTATTGATCAATTCACAAACAAGCTAAACTAAAAAAATTTTTATTGACCTCTCATTCTGCATCCTATAAAAGAGGTTAGAATAAAAATAAAATACAATGTAGTTACACTTATTAAAAAAATTCTGAGCAATGAGAGACTATGAGTCCTAACTTGTGAAGTACCTACTTTATGTCCCAGAAGGGATCAGAAGAAAGAGTTTATTATAGATTAGAATGAGAGAGAATTTCACAAAAATGATATCCTTTCTGCTATTTCTGAAAGGACCCTCCATATCCAACCCTCCTTCCAGAACACCTATTCATTCACAAATGCCATGTAAAATAACAGGCCAGTGATACCAGCAGTCTATTTGATTTGGGGCCTACCTGAAGAAAAACAGAGAAAAGGCTACTAACCTTTGTGTATTTCTTCCAGAATTATGATTCTGTGTTAAAGCACTAGAGGCTTTGGGAATAACCCCGTAGGCAGCAACTTCTTGGATGCTGTATGATATGCAAAGTTTCCTGATGTTTCCACCCTAAATAAGCTTATAAAACATTCAAATAATTTCTGCCAACTGATTTTCATTCCAAATTTGACTTTCTTTGGTTTTTTTTGTTTGTTTGTTTTTTGTTTTTTTTTTTTGTAGTTTTTGGCCAGGGCTGGGTTTGAACCCACCACCTCCAGCATAGGGGGCTAGTGCCCTACTCCTCTGAGCCATAGACACCGCCCTCAAATTTGATTTTCTTCATATCAAAAACACTCATGATCTGAATAAGACTCTGACTAAGTATCTGAATGTCCTCTTGCCATACACACATTCACATATACCTGGACTTCCAGGTGAGATGTAAGAAACAAGATAGACAATATCACGCTTGCTTTTCAGTGGCTCAAAACATTATAAAAAATGCTCAATCTGCTTTGAGAGTACTTTAATAAAATCAGTCTTAATTGCAACTTTTCTCATTTTCTCCAGGTCCTAGTCACCAAACCCATTATAAAATAAAATAGCTATAAAATCACACCACCTATTCACATATAATTCATCGTATTCTATTTGAATTAGTTGCTTGCAGAAAAAGCCACTAACCTTCAAACTGCTTTGCTGAGCAATATCATTTCTAAGTTGCTTTTTTCTTCCTTAGTTCTTAACCCAAACTTATCAATGACATTTCCATGCCAACTGTAAATCTAAGGGTCTTATTTCTGAATCTTTGTCCATTCCAAAAGTGTTAGGTCCAATGCAATTTCTTCTGCTGCCTCGTGGTTTTTCAGCTCCTAGGCAAATGTGGTAGGGAGTACTCCTTATACAGGCGGCTTCCTAGTTGAAGGCTGGATGCATATGAGGCACACAGGCACTCACACAGCGCGGCCGGGAAGCAGCACAGTAGTTAGGAAAGAGTATTCAATCAGAGCTCAACAATGTAAGTTCTATACTGGCCCTACCACTTGCTTACTTTGTGACCTTGGGTAAACCATGAAACTTTTCCACATTTCAATCTCTTCCTTGGTAAAATACAAATATACATACATACACATGTATACATGGATACATACAAACTGGCTCCATACAACCTATTAGGTGTGAGAGATAAATTAGGCAGCATACGAAACTTTTGCAAACATCATAAAGGACATTGTTTAATTTTCCTAATTTCTTCAAGATAAAAGAGAAGACAGTAAGAGTCATGACTTCAAAAACCTCTGTAGTTTTGACTGGACGTAGATGGGCAGATGTTAGATGGGTCCTTAAACAAAATAACTGAGCAAGAGACATTGTTTATGGAGTGTCTGATTTATAAACTTTAGTCTTCACTACCAAATTCACACTACCTGTGAGAGCCCATGCTGAAAACGAAACAACTGAGAAGGAAAGGGAAGGAAGAGAGAGCGAGTGTGGTTATGAACATATCACACCACTGCTTAAAGGCATACCCAGAAATTCACTAGCATCATCTGCCTGCACACAACATACGTGCAGTGCTGTGCTCAACAACTGATGGGGACAAGCACACACTCTGCAGAAGGTAACACATGAGCACTCATTTCGCCTTTTATAGACAGACAGAACGTTCTATGGGAAGAAAGAAAACACATTGTCCTAAGCTCCAGGATATTAGAGACATCACGTCAATAGATTTCTTCTAAAACTAGTCTGCTTTGGGAAAGGTTTTCATTACACTCCACTTCCTGGCTATATGTCGCAGAACATACTCCTTTTTTTTCAAACATTCCAGTAAATGTTCTGACTGTTTCTAATGTTCTACTTCTCTTCTTTCTCATGAACTTGACCTATAAAACCTCACTTCTTAAGTTAGATCTATTTTAAATAGACACACATACACACATACTTTCTTATTCTTCCCACCATCACCTTCAGAAGCAAAAACTAGCAAAAGTAAGCCAAAAAACTTGATATGTTAAGATCCCCCAGGATTTTCCTTCCTGATGCATTATTATGAAAAGGAAACACAACTGCATTAACCCCTCCAGCCCTTCCTATCCCCCACAAACACATGAACAGACTACTTTTTAGCCGAGAGAGCTATACAAGTTGGAACTGCCTTTAGATAAATTGTAATTCAGACAGTTAAATATACATCCTCATATAGATAAATGAGGCTCTGCTTTAACTTTTCAGAAAAAGTCTCAAAAAACACATACAAGTTGTTGGTCAAACACTGTCTGACTAACATTAATTTAATTATGTCAAACTAAAATTAAAATTTTTAAAGATGCTCCTCAACGTCCAGAACAAGTTCATCCTCTTAGTTTTAGAACTAAAAGTTTCAGCTACTTATGCTATTATTATTATTGACATGTTACACTTATTCCTATAACATTACTTCCAAGTATACTGTCAGAATCAGATCATAAACTCCTTGAGTTTGGAGACATACTTTTGTTTATATTTCTTTATAATAAAGGTCTAACTTAGAAATTCTCCAATAAAGGGTGAGGAGGTAATGAGTATCAATGTAAGAATGTAATTAGGATATCACAACTGATATATAAAGCATTTCTGTGATATAATGAAATTAGTGCATAAGTAGATGGTTGAGGCTATTCTTGATTGATACCATACAGGATTGGGCTTGGAATGCTATGTGATTTTCAAGGTTATATGATTCATATAGAAAATACATACTCTAACCCATCTATGCTCACATAGGCTAAGTGCACTCGTCTTTAGAGCAGTGACTTTCCTTTCTGAAATCTTCTCTTACCCTTTGGTGCTCACTCCAACTATCCTTAATGTGGAGGAAAATTGTATTTGGGTTTCAACATTAAGTCAGTTTTTGCCATAGTACCACTTTCTTTGCAGAAAGTTAGATTTTAATGAAGTTGGATTTCATTAGTCTCCCTTCCAAAAAGCATTCTTGTTTGTTCACAATGCAAATCTCAAAAAATGCTAACAATAATGGATTGATTAAAATTATCTTATTTTTTTCTAGAATAATTATGAATGAAGCCAATTAAATGGGATTAATGGGAATGATGATCTGAAAGGTTTGAAATGCCACAGCTGGTGAACTGTTTTGGACGAAACAGCTCCCTCTGGTGGAAACAGAACCCTTTTACTGGCCAAAGTAGACAACCCAGAACCTTAAGACACTACTGGTGAAACTTACTAAATGAAGAATGTAAATGTCTGAACACAATAACTAAGAAAATGCCATGAAACCTATGTTAACCAGTCGATGAAAATATTTCAAATTGTATATAAAACCAGCACATTGTATGGTACACAGCTTTGATTTAATAAAAGAAAAATATATATATTCCAAGGCAGGTGGAAACAGAAAAATTCTAAAACCTAAATCATTAAATGGTTTGTCTTCAAATTAACTGTTCTAATCACTGCCCAAAACTTTCTGGAGTAGCCTGCCTGGGAATCCTAAACAGTGGTGTGCTTGCCAAAATATGCAAAATTCAGAGTTCAGAGAAGTTGCCTCCAGCCTCAAGCCATTAAGCAGATGATACAACATGATTCACAAGTTCCCCAAATTTAATCTCAAGACCCCAAAAGATAAAGACAATGAACGAGTAACACCCAGCTCAGCATCTGTGAAAGTCTGTGCAGACTGAAGGAGAACATGACCTCTGCAGTTTGGCCCCAAGTTCATGAATAGACAAAGACATAATGTCAAAGCAAAAGCAATCCTATAGAATCCATCCTATGCTCCAGACAGCCGCTTTCATTGCTTTTTAAAGGTCACTTGGTTTTTAAACTCAATAGTTGGAACTGGAGGAAATCATGATGTTAATCCTTGTTTATTTTGCCATATTATCTTCCCACATCTGTGGTCTTCTGTGTTTAGACTAAACTTACTCACATCATTTTCCTGCTATGTCAACTGTATGGGCCTTCTTAATGTGAAAAAAGTTACAAATTATTATGGCTTTAAGACAACTTATCAAAAATGCAAATGCTATCCTAATTTGGAAATTCAGTAAACAATCCTACAAGAAAGTAATCTACTTGTCACTCCTTCATCTGACTCGCTAACAGTGTAACATTCATTCACTCCATACATTGCCACTTAGCACAAAATGCAGCTGCGTGAAAAATTATACCTAGGACTGAGCAGAAAAAGTGTCAGTGTCTCTTCAGCAATAACAACCATGCCCCAGCTCTCTTTGTCTAGAGACTGTCTTCTCTGAGCTCCTGATTTACTATATCTTCTATCAAATCTACTTTATGTACTTGCTAAAGGTCAAATCATCTCTGCAGGAAAGACACTGCCACCCAGCAGTGTTTGGGGAGGACAACATGGTGGGCACCTTCTAATCACCTCCACTAAGGGTTATAAAATGTGTTTGTATTCAGTCCAACCAAGGAAAACGTGCTTCTGCCAATGAGAGAGGCTAAGAAATCTGCCTGTAGAGATGCTTCCCAGAGGATGAACCCTGGGTCCCAGCCCCAACCTTCACCCCTATAGGCTCAGGAGGAGGTCCACAGTGGAGAGACATCTCAGTCACACAGGGCCAGCACCCCGCACACGCAAGCCTGCTGACCAAAGACCAGCTTTGTGTACTTTGTACACACAGTCCTCTCTGATATTTATGTGGCCATGTTTCAGAGAGCCAGTGTGGGAAGAGGAAGTCTTGTTGCTTTACCAGCAAAAGCTTTCCAAGACTCAGCAGAGGGTGCATATAAACATCTTCAGTGATGAGTCCATTTCTTGTTGCCAGAACAATGATGTCCTGAGATCTTGCTGCCTAAGATAGCCTGAGATGAGAGGCAGGGGGCAGGCTAGGTCAGAGTGCAGGGAGCCTATGTCTAGAAAACGTAGACTCTCTTTCCATCATAGATGCTCCTATGTCTGAATGCCTTAGAGGAGGTTGTCCATTAGAAAGGCAATCATCACTGTCACTAGACAAACGTGCTTGTCACACATTCATCTACAGGAGACAAAAAAGGAATGAAAGAAATAAATGCACAGCACATTGGGTACGCTGTAAAATGTCAGATACCTTAAGCTAATAAAATAACCCAGGGATCCTAACCAACCTTCCAGGTTGAATTGAATTTATGGTTAAATAAGATACAGAAAATACTTTTTCAAAGAAAAATCTTCTGATAGCTTTTATTTTTATCACTAAGCTAGCTCTAACCCCAAAAACATTTTATCCAAAAAATTGTTTTGGCATAGAAATGGGGAGGGTACCCCAGATATAAGCTTAATCAGCTAAATCTAATCTCACTCAGACTGTTCAAATTTCGGGTATATTATGTTGTTAACATACAATGTCTAGAGTAGAGTTTGTTAACATTGTTTTTATTTTTTTTTTTACATATACATGTGTTTATTAGGTTTCCACTTTTTGCCTTCACAAAATTAAAAAGGCTTAAAATTTAATAACAATAACAATGTTTAAGGACTAGAAACAAAACCCTCATAAAGAATGAATGAAGATAAATATATTCAGAAAAGAAATCAGATGATTGCTGCATCGAAATATTAAGCAATAATAATAATAGTAATGCAAAGAAAGTAACATTCACATTGTCAAATGAGAGTTGCCTATTATAGAATGCTTTGACTCTGAGGCTCAGTATGGAGTCATCAGTTAACTTCTTCTTATTATTTTTTTCCAAAGTCTCAAAAAACAGACAACTAGTATTTATAAATAAAAGTAAAAGATAATTTCAAAGTTTGTTAACATTTTGCACTGTATTGAAGAGTAGAGTTTACAAATGCATACCTTATGGCGCCTTACAGAGCCCAAACTGAACTGTGCAAATGCTAATTTGAAAAAGGAGGGAATAGCTACTCCATTAAAATACACACACACACAGAGTATATATGTGTAACTATTAAGGTGGTCAGATTTAGTAAACAAAGATACAAAGCTTGCATTTAAATTTGAAATTCAAATAAAAAAATAATATTTTACATTTTAGCATAAATCTCTTTTGTGCAATCTGAAATGTAATTATACTAAAAATTATCTGTTGTATATCTGAAATTCAAATTTAACTGGCCATAGTTCATTAACCTGGCAATCATAATGAGTACATATACATATATATGTATGGACTACATGTAATTTGCATGTAATTTTTAGAAACTGTGTTTGTGTTCATAGGCAAAAGTAAATAAATCAGTAAGAACTCAGTGTAAGAAAAAATTGTGAAATTCACTTACATATCCATATTCTCCCTAAATATATATACTTCTTGAAATAAACTTACTGGATGTTTTTTAAAAATAATACTACTGTAAATGACAATGGTCTCACCAATATGTTAGTACTGACATTCTCAAATTTCCTGCTAAATTTCTCTTCTAACATTTCTGTAGTTAGTATACTTTAGAATCCAAAATTGGGGCACAAAAATTTAAAAGAAAATTATATGTAAGTATATTTTTTCATTCATATACATACAAATATGCATCTCCAAAAATAACATATAAGTCATATATAGTCTATACAAACATATGTATATATAATAATTATGATTATTAATATGATGATTGGGATTTGCCTTCCTACTAAAATTGATGTGTGGCTGTAAACGCAGATGAAATCTGCTGCTCACCATCTGCCGTGCAGCACAGTTCCAAACAGCTCACAGACCGGTACCAGTCTACAGTCCTATCACCTTAAAGAAACCTCTGCAAATAATTTAATAGCCATATTCTACTTTTTCATGTCTTTACATCACTACAAACCTAACCTTCACATTCCAGGATACAATGTACTCTTGTTATCCATCGTCATTATCTTCTATAATGTTGACAGAATTAGTAAACACTGAACCATTGCTCCTAGTGGAAATGAAGGGTTAGGTTCCCCCCAGACCCACCCCCACCCCTGCAAGCCTCTGGTTACAATATTTTTTCCAACCAATCAAAACATAACTTTGTCTTACATATGTTGCTGTTTAAAGACATCTTTCTTAATATATGTTGTTGATTCATCAACATTGAACTCATAGCCAATAGCACTATTACTCAGGCCTGTAAAAAAGCTTTGTTGACAAAAAGCTTTGTTGAGTATTTTCTCCGGAAGGCACATCACAGCCTTCTTGGGCTGAGAAACACTAGACAGATGGCAGTTTAGCACCAAGCATGCAGGCCATTTTAACCTGTGAAACCACAAAAAAAGATGAACAACATGGCAACAATCTGTAAAAAGGACACTTGTTTACAATATGAGAGCTGAAAGAAGTCACAGCATTCTCCTTGTGCCACCTCAGCAGGGAACCTGAGCACCAAGCAGCTCAAGTTCTCTGCAGTCTGTGCAGGTCCACAAATGACCCTGAAAGGACTCTGAGTATTGATTTGGGGCCTACACATAAATTTTAGCAGGAAAGTGAATTCACAAATATAGAATTTGTGAATGAGGATAATTAACTATATTTAGACTTTACTTTAGAATGTACCCATAAAATTTAACTTATACTTTAAGATCACCAGCTACATAGTAAATTTCTGGATTATAGGGCTTGTGTCTATTTTGGTTTACTATTGTATTACCAGTTCCTTATATGCTGTTTGGGGAAAAACAGATGCCACAGAAATATTTGTCAAATGAATGAATGACTCAATCAACACTCCATCCAGCCCCCCCACACACACACACACTCAGTCTAGTTCTATCTTCCTGTGAGGGGCATCCCAGGAATAAATGTATAGGAATCATTCATTCAGACTCAGTTATGGTTTTACACATAAGAGCAAAAATCAGCAAAACTCTGAACAACAAACATATTTAAATTTCCCAGGTAACTGGTCCTAATCCTTTCCCTTATTCTACATCTAGCTAGTCCCACATGTCCAAGCACAAAGCCCAGTCCTGCCCAGCTTTCAGAAGCTTGTCTTCTTATTCCCAGTGTACATGCGTGGGCCTACAAAAAGCCTTTGTGAAAACTCCAGCTGCTGAATATTTGATGAGCAACATATGGCTAAACGACAGGCTGAGTTACTGCTATTCAAAGATGCAGCCCAGTCAGCACCTTGTCACTGTCTTCAGCTCACTCATATGGGACAAGCGTTGGCTAAACATCCGTTTCATGAAAAAGTGGCTAGCGTGGTCTGCATCCTTGATCATGCCTTTCCAATATACTGGCTGTCAAATGAGCCTGATGATAAATGGGTCGTCAATCCTCACCTATTGCACAGAGAGCCACCAAGTAATCGTGAAAGCAGGAAAGAGTGACAGTCCTAAGGCAGCAGGTAGCAGGAGGTCCCTCTGCTGTGGCTCCACAGGAGTCTGGTCAGGTCTTCCTCATATAAACCACTCCCTCTGTTCCCTCTCTCCTCATGCTCCTCATGGCCTGACTGCTTTCTAACTCTTAACACAGAGGAAGCAGTATGGATCTAACTCTCAGTACAAAATAACAAAGAAGTATGGAAAGGTCATGCCTTTCCACCAATACTTGTATGGAAAGGAGGCAGAAGCAGACTAGGACTTGCACAGACAAAAGCCTCCCTGCCTTGCTCGAGGACCCGGGCTATACAGAAGCCACTGAGAAGGCTGAGGAAGATGGAAGAGGGAATGAAAGGGTGTCATGGGGAGAAAGGAATCATTCTCAGGAAAATCATGTATTGCTCCAAAATTTGTCTTTGGTGTGGTCTCTCCTACTATTTTCTGGAGGACCACCGCTAGCCCACACACAGGACTCCTTAATATTCCAGTTCAGCAATTCTGAACTATAAGATTAAGTCTTGGTAGTAAAGCAGGGGCCAGATTTCAGCCATCTGTATCCCTCTCAGCAGGGACTCTGTGCATGGCACTGCCTGCCCAGCCACAATCAGCCTGTGTCCTGCAAGTAGTTCTCCTTACTCATGGCACCTCTCACCACTTATTCTCAGAGCTTGTACACAAACATGGCAGAGCTGTCAGACAGCCAGCTCAGGTCAGGGAAACAGACCCTGAGACAGAGACTTGCCTGTGGGTGCTTTATTGCAAGAGTATCAGAAACAGTAGGAGGAGAAAGCAAGAAGGCCGGGTGGAGAGAGGGGGAGACAGGGAGTGGTACAGTCCAGCTGAGGTGCTTGCTGCCTGTCTCCAGAACAAGAAAGTTCTGGAGCTGAAAAAGCCCTAGAGAGTCCCAGAACAAGGCAAGGGGACATAGTCCATGCAGCCCGGTAGTGACTGCTCATGGAAACAGGAGCAGAGAGGTTAAGACAGATCATCCTTTTAACTGAGAACAGTTCCCAGAGACAGTCATAGCTATGAACCTTCTGCTACCAACACTGCAGGCAACAGGGAGGATCAAAGCCTAGTCCTAGGGAGGTGTGGGGTGGCAGGATCTGGGTAGGAGACCACAGCAGCCACCACATGGGGAGTTAGGGAAACCGTAACAGCCAGGGGCCTGCACACCAGGTGTCCTTGCATTTTAAAAAAGCAGTTTTCATATGCAGAAACCATTAGACCCCAAGGAACAGTGACAGATTGGTGAAGATACTGGTACTGAGGATGCTATTCCTTTGCCCCTAACTGCAAAATGACCCAGTAACACTGGTAAAGGTTTGCCAGGCTGTAAGGGAGGAGGACAAAGAGGCATCTCGAATGCTCAAAATCTACATGGCCATCCTGAGCACACATGCTCACATATGCCAGGCCTTCCTCCCTCAAGAGTGCAGCAAGCTGAAATGCAGAAAATAAACTTAGGAAAAATTATTTAAATTTATAAAAAACAAACAAAAAGAGAGAAAGAGGAGAAGGAAATTGTTGGGAAGGACTAAATAGTGACCTGAAAGACTAAATGGATCTGGTTATGGTTATTTGAGGTTCGGGGGCCAAGTGAATTACCTGGCCCACTTCAGATACTCCTGATAATGTTTATTCAGGAACCAAGAAAATTAATGAACATTTTCTACCAGTAACCTCACTGTGGTTATTCGTCTTTCTTGCTTAATGCTGAAATATACTAAAAAGTAGCTTAAGGTACAAAATGCTCTACTTAAATGTTGTAAGGCAAATGAACAGCACAGATAATCACTATATTTATTTTCACTCTATTAATTTTATAGTAATATATCATAGAATGAGGGAAATGCTTATAACTGAATTTTTTACAGTAGAAGTTTTCACTCATTGGCTCAATTTTTAACACTATTAGTTTCAAGAATTATTCAGTATCCTCTGTGTGTTTCTCACTATTCTTATCTGTAAATTAGGATTAATACCAATACCTCCCCGATGGGGGTGTGTAAGGATTAAGTCAACTACTATGTAGAAAGCCTGGGGTAGCTGCCAGGCATAAAGCAACACTATCTGAATTTCCTGCTTATTCTTTTGATAACTGATAATTAGCACTTTTGAGGGTTAAATGTAAGTTTTCATCTCAACAGGTTTTTTATATGAATTTATACAAACATGAGAGAGCCTGTTTTGGACAAACAGTTACACACGAATTAAAGCCCAGAGTTCTAACAAATGATTCCATCAGAAATTAGTCTTGTCCAGCCAAAATTGAAATAAACTACTTGAAAATAATATGCAAGCAAATCAACTATAATTGGACACTTTTAAAATGAAATAAGTTGACTCAAAAATAACACACAAGCAAATCAACTACAATTGAATACTTTTAAAGAGAAGATAAATTTAAAGTCAGAGAGCTGCCATGATCTCCTCCCCAGGGGCTCCTCCTCAGGGGCTCCAGTCAGGTGTGTGATTCAGCACGTATCACACACCTGACTGGAGCCCCTGAGCACACGGCCAAACTCTCAGCGCTGTGCCCAGCCCTCAGTGCACCAGGACCCCAGAGAGAAGTCAAGAAACTTGCCCGAGGCCAAGCAGTGAATGGATAGCAGAGCCGTGTTCATATCCTGAGGACGCACTGCTTGTACTATGTACCTTTGAAGCCAAGTTGTCTCAGACAAGGCCTGACAGGACAGGCACCAGGAAAGGTTTGTCAAATGAATGAACAAAAAAATTAAAACTTGAAGAGCTGATGAACAAACTATCAATTCAATAGAACTAACTCACTGTAATGACAGGGCAGCGTTAAATAGAAGGAGAAGTCGTATTTTAGACAAAGCTTATCATAGCTAAATAAACAAAACGTTTGAGCTTCTGAAATTTTTTCTTTAGTAATATAAAAATGTGACCCAGTGTTTCCTGAGCTGAGAATTGTATGTTGCCCAAAACTTTCTCTGCCTAACTGAATAGCATGTGCCAAATTTAAAGCAACAATGAACATCTGTACCACCCTCAAAAAGAACAGATAAAATAGCCTATTATAAAAATATCTACAATTAATTTATTCAGAAATTCAAAAAACAACCATCTAATTCTTTTTTCATTCCTTCTAATGATGACCTGATATGGATAGTAAAACATGCACTTAATAATTGACTCAAATATTTTCCTATGTTGTGTTTTATTCTGACATAGTAATAATAAGTCTAATGGTATAAAGACTATTTTTAACAAGAACCAGATGGAAGCAGTTTAAAATATCTGCTACTATTTCCTTTCTGATGTCTAAACATGTCTTTATAAGTTACAGACCTCTTTGCCTCTTCATGTAGGCAAACTGAACATCATTTTTTCTTTTCTCAAGGTGCCCTTAGTGATTCTAGTAAAGTGCATCCTGGGCCAGAACTTCAGGATAAGGCCCTTTTGATGTTTATTTTAGCAAAGCACACACACACACACACACTATGGTTACTTTTGAGGTTAGTATAACTTCCTTTTAAAGCAGGAGTCCTGTTCAAAGCTGGTAGCATAAATATGCTTTTCTTTTCTATTATCTTATGACAACTTTGGCAAAGCACAATAAGCCCTCCTTTCCTAACTCTTTAACTCTGCCTCCCTAAATATTGGAAGAGATAACAATAAACAGAAATATATATATATATGAATATATATAATTAATAATAACTTTTGAGAGTAAAAATAAAAGCAAATATATTGGGGAATTGCTACCTTGTTCAAAAAGAACAAAGCAAAGTTTATTAGAAAACAAAAACCAAAAAGATATTTCGAGAACCTACACCTTTTAAAACAAGGAGAGAAAAATCTTGTCAACAAAAGTACATCCAGAAAAACATTTTGAGAACAATACCTGAAAGGGTTGTCATTTACTCTGCAGCAGAAAACTGAGCCCACTGTCTGTACTTCACCTTCTCTGGTGGAGCAGGTTATCAAAACTGAATGAGAACACCTAAGAAAGACTCACAGAGGCACCAGAAGTCCTTTTCCTTCATCTACTATTAGGAATTTTGTTCTCATCTATTACAGTGTGGCTAGAGAATATTAAAACAAAGGCTCTCAGATTGAATATGGGTTGCTGGCCAAGAAGACAACTTTGTCCCTATTAGTGACCCCATACTTTGGACAAGGACCATCCCTGTGCACTGTGTGTGTGTGTGTGGTTTTTTTTTTTTCTGCACACATATGAACGGATTAGATGATGCTTCTAAGATATTCTGGCTACCCAGCAATGGCAAGTGGTGCCCAGGAAGTGTTTTAGTCTTGTAATTTGGAATATATCTCTTTTCAAATAGTCCCCAATAAGTAAATGACACTCCACAAGGAGTGCATAAGACTTGCCTATCCACTCCAGCCCGCAAGAGCATAAATTAATGATGATAACTTGCTGGTAAGATACAGCAAGGAAACAGAAGCAATTTCCAGCAAGTAGCCAATGTCTCACCCTAGCTGGATATGCTGACCTCCCATTTCAGAGTGGGCACTTTACTGATAATATTAGAACTATCAATTATTGTGAGTAAATGGAAGGATGCTCCTGTTGTTTATGTTGAAACAAACTGGAAAAGGCTCTGGACTTCAAACATTTACAGAATTGGAAACTAAGAACTTATGATCCAGTGCATGAAGCAAGAAAGAGTCGATCCCAGCATTGGTGGAAGGAGCTCCCTGGACACAAGGAAAGGCTTGGTGAAGTGGGAGGACAAAAGGGCAAACGTGTCTCTCACTGAGCCAGTTTCAGTTCCCTAGTAAGAGGAAAGAACATCGATACCAACATCTTCCTATGCAGGATTTCTTGTTTGTTAAGTGGATTTTTAGTCCAGTTAACATCATCATATTTTTTTTTTTCATTTCAGAACGAAAGTTCTGCTCTTGCAATTAAATAGTCTTTCTGTTCCGAGTGCTCGGAACAGTAGTGGCTCTTAGGAAATGTGACCTCACAGCTGACTGCTCTCACTGTCATTTACACCCTCAGTGCTTCAGCAGTGAAGCACCTTTCTAGGTCAGTCTCTGGGCTGAACCATGTGGGCACTCATTAACTTTATAGTTAAGATGCTAGGATTGATCTAGAGAATGGATGCTTCCTCAGGGTGTTGCCTGTGCATCTCATTTCATAACATATTCCAGATAACCGCAGCCATCAGAGGAAGATACATACTATACATACATACTTATTCTATGTGTATTGGTCATGCTGTTCTCATTTCAGTAAAACTCAAACCTCCTTATTCATAATGAGGACTGACCTTCAGACCCCTTGTTTTACACTAAATATTCTGACGGTGGGGTGGGGGGGTAATTCTAAAACTAACACATCTATTTTAATCATCACTTTTTCTCCATTAAGCTTGACTCCAAACACTATACAATCCAAAACATTAGGCCTATTCAAGACGAACTCCTAAGACAACACAAAAGAGATAAGTTTAAAGAAATTAACAGTATCACTGAAGTATGTTGTTGGCTTCCAAAGATAACTACTGCTTTAAAAGAGCTACCATGTAGTAAGATACATAAAATCCCATGTGTTTGAGTAAGGACTCTAGTGAGGAGTTATATTTTCTTCACCTTTTCATCCTCCACAAATCCAAACATAATGTTTTATGAAGTACAGTCTTTCAATTAATATTTGATGAAAGAAATAACCAGTCATACTTACTATAATGTGTTTTCTACATAACATACATGTGTGTCATCAATCTACACCAATGCAGATTAAAGTATCTTCCTTAATTGTACTCACATTATCTCTGTAGGCCCTTGTGTCCAGAGCCTTGTGATCTATCAGCCAACAAGTTTTATTAGGTGACTGGGTTTCTCTCTTCCCTTGCAAATCCACAGATTTAGCTCTTGCCCAGGGCGTGAGTCAGAAAACCACAGAGGCTAAGAGTGTAACCCACTCACACAGCACCTGTATGTCCCAAGGCTTGCTATGAACCTACCAGGAACTCAATCTTCACCTGAAATATGAGGATTTTTGATAATTGTTTTTAATAATAAAAGCACCCTCAGAAGTTTGGGAGAGAATTAAATTAATTAATACATGCAAATAAAAATATAAACTTAGTAGACAATGTTACTGCTTTCTATCAATAAGTCAATTAAACCAAATATAAGTTAACAAAATCTCATAAATATTAGCCATATCTAAAAGCAGTACACTGAAAAACTTTGGAAATATAAACAACTTTAGAAATCACATAATTTCTTGCTAATATTTGGAGAACATTAGTAAAAATCCTCTGGTAAAGACTGGCTATAGTCATATAAATGAGAATGGTATTTTTAGTCCACCTCACTCTGATGTTCAAAGTAATAATATTGTACTTAAAAAATAATGATAATATTATTAGCCAGTATTTATTGAGCATTTACTATGGCCTTCATCTATACTTCATATTGCATATGCTTTAATATTTACGTTACATCTAAACAAAAAAAACAAATTCTTCCCCATATTACCCAATATGATATACTCACTATATCATAAAGTATAAGAACTTAACACTTCATTAATTTTCAATTCTCAGGCCACCTAAAGTTGATTATGTATTACTTAATAAATTTAATGGAGGACGATCTCAATCTTCTTTGGGAACAACAAGAAAATGTTCATTTCCTTTCCTACAGTATTACATGCTTAAATAAAATGCCTATACTTAAAAGCAAAAGCATAAATCACTTTTTAAAAATCTTGATTTATTCATGTTACTCATAATTCTCTGATCCTAATCAAATGTGAAACAGCCAAATCCTACAACCTGTGATACCCTAAGCTTCTGTCTCCAGATGACTGCTGTGTGCAATAAAGAGAGGTGTCCCACCTACGTTGCATCTTAGAAGGGTACAGGTGAAACTTACTGAATGCAGAATATAAAGGTCTTAGCACAATACTAAGAGAATACCATGTTAACCAGTTTAATGAAAATATTTCAGATTGTATATGAAACCAGCACATTGTAGCCCATGAGTGCATTAATGTACATAACTATGATTTAATTTTAAAAACCCAAAAAACTGAGCATACTTCCTTTAGGTGTTTTACGTTCTAACTTATAAGAAAATATTTTAATTAATCAATTTGTAAGCTTTAATTTGGGGGAGAGGAAATACCAAGAAATTAAAAGTAGTAAAATCATCTCACCTCTGTTATCTAAAGCATTCATAACCAATATAAACTGTCGAAAAAATTCCACATTATAGTCGGGGCTACAAGGCAAAATAAAAAAAGGTCACCAAAACAACTAGTCTTATTTTATGTGATCTGTATAGATATAGAGTCCTGAAAAAAACATATTAGTAAACGCAAAAAACAACTGATATTAGGAGTATATGCCATTTAGATAAAAAGGTTTGACTTTTTCCAAATATAAGCCAATTTTAAATTATTTTCCCCAAATTCTTATCCGCTACCTAGGGCTCAAGAACAGGATCACAAACTGGCAAAAAGATGGCATGACTTCACTAGTCCCACCAGGCCCTCTCCAGACAGCAAGTGCTGGGAACATATAAAGAACACATTCCCAGGATCTGTCTGGCCTCTGGCTTCACCTCACATGGTCAGGATCAGGCAGAGTTCAGGCCCCTAGGGTCTCTGCTTTTAACAGCACTGGGAAAGCACCACAGGGTAAGGAAGTTACAGGGCTATAGGCAGGTTTATAGAGCAAATATCCAGATTATAAAATAAGCTAGAAGTACAAATGCTTTGAAAAAGAATAGAAGTTTCCCCAATTCCAATACCTCAAAGGAGGACTACTTTGAGATGGAGTCTCAAGTTGTCACCCTAGGTAGAAGTGACATGGCATCATAGTTCACAGTAACCTCCAACTCTTGGGCTCAAGCAATCCTGTTGCCTCAGTTTGTCTATTCTTAGTAGAGAGGAGGTCTTGTTTTTGCTCAGGCTGATCTCAAATTCCTGACCTAAAGCAATCCACCTGCCTTGGCCTAGCAGCGTGCTAGGATTACAGTCGTGAGCCACTGCACTCAGCCACGAGGACTACTTTTAATGCCATTTTCTTGTGAACTACACAATAACTGTACATAAAGGATAACTGAGGTCCTATCCCCCCCACCTCCAAAATTATACATTTATTCTGTTTATCTTTACCAAGATAAGTGACTTTATGTACTGTCTCAACTTTATGTACTGCTGCATCACAATTCTAATTATCATATTACAGAAGTCAGAGTCCAAATGACAGATCATTTTGGGGAGGGAACCTTACAAGTGAATGAAATCAACCAGAATGAAAAGAGACATACATATTTAGGAATGTCTGATTCATCATATGTAAGGATATTTCATACTTTAAAATATCTTCTTATTTAAGGCAATATAAGGTCTTTTATGAATTTCCAAGTAACTTAACTTATTAAAAGTACTAACATGCCTCATCACTTATCTAAATCATTCAAACCATATACTGGTAAAAAGAATGCTACTTTATGGGCACAAATTACAACATTTTTATTCTAGAAAATGCTTTTAAAAAACAAGGCCAGGGGCTCGGCGCCTGTGGCTCAATGGGCTAAGGCGCCAGCCACATACACCTGAGCTGGCAAGTTCGAATCCAGCCTGGGCTCGCCAAACAACAATGACGACTGCAACCAAAAAATAGCCAAGCGTTGTGGGGGGCACCTGCAGTCCCAGCTACTTGGGAGGTGAACGCAAGAGACTTGCTTGAGCCCAGGAATTTGAGATTGCTGTGAGCTGTGATGCCACAGCACTCTATCCAGGGTGACACCTTGAGGCTCTGTCTCAAAAAAAAAAAACAAGGCCAGGTGCGGTGGTTCACACCTGTAATCCTGGCATTTGGAGAGGCCAAGACAGGATTGCTCCAGGACAGGAGTTCAAGACCAGCCTGGGTTAGAAAAAGACTCGTCTACCAAAAGAACAGAAAAATCAACTAGGTGTGGTAGAAGATGCCTGTAGTCCCACCTACTAGGTAGGCTGAAACAGGAGGATTGCTTGAGCCCAGGAATTTGAGGTTGCAGTGAGCTATGATGACACCACTGCACTCTAGCTTGAAGGACAAAGTAAGATTCTTTCAGAAAAAATAAAAAACCAAACGACTATGAGCTCATATATCTGGCTAAAAAAAATACGTCACACTTTTAATGTTTAATTAAAAATTCACAGCAAGCCCAACTTTGCAACGTAATAATTAGAGCATACTTCATGACGCTGTCATGGTAGGCAATGATATTAGCTTTCGGGTAAAACTGCAGTACGCTTTCTTTGGCAACCTGGAAAAATAAACAACACTAAATTACTACAACATTACTATTTCTATTTGAAATCAGCTTCTGACAGAAACAATGCTATTGTTTGCCCACTTACATAGTACCTTTTATCTTAAACACTAAAGTAATACAAAAATGTGACACAATTCCATTATGATTAAGCTACATACACATATTTAGAGACCACCCCCATCCCATCTAATACACTTTTACTAAATGGCAAGCTTCAAGAAATCTATAAAATGCAATAACCAAATGTCGTTTATTAAGAAATATTTACTGAGCATCTCTTCTCTCTCTCTATTTTTTTTTTTTTGCATTTTTTTGGCCAGGGCTGGGTTTGAACCTGCCACCTGTGGCATACGGGGCTGGCGCCCTACTTCTTTGAGCCATAGGCACCGCCCATACTGAGCATCTTCTGTGCACCAGGACCTATGAAATGCACAAAAGACATTCATCAAATAACCGTTGAAGTGACAAGTATAACTACAAACTATGACAAACAACACACAGGAAAAGTATAGGTTATAGGAGGAGACATGATTTAGTCTAAAAGGTTTAGGAAAGTATCTGTAGAGAAAACCAAAATATGAAAAATGAAAAGGAGAAAAAAGAGGAAGTTTGTCAAAGAGTTGGGAGAGAAGCAAAGGGAAGAGATGTTTTAAGACCCTAAATCAGGAAGGAACACTTAAGAAACTGAGCAAGGTGAGAGTGGCTAGAGCCCCACCGGAGGATGTTCCTTCTGAGACCAAAAATGGAAGGCTTTTAGACTTTAGTTTAAGATTTTCATATGGTATATCTTTTTATTCTTCAAAATCCCTCAAATAAAGAGACTGGTTTCATACATTTTCTTCCTCTACCTGAGAGGCAGCATTATTATAGCTGGTATCATAAATAGAAGATCCATCAAAGGCTAACAGAAAGGGTGGTGCCTGTGACTCAAAGAAGTGGGGCGCTGGCCCCATATGCCGGAGATGGCGGGTTCAAACCCAGCCCCGGCCAAAAACTACAACAAAACAAAACAAACAAACAAAAAGTAAGAGAAATATAGTTAGTTACCTGTGCCTTTGACCTTCCAACATGTTTCTTTTGAAATAAAAACTGCCTGTTGAGGTTGCTGACATCAATAGTATCCAGATCAATCTACAAATGCATAAACTCCAGATAAATCACAAATACCTGGATATGTCTGAGTAATGTCACTATCTTCAGCATCTATACTCAGAACTTTTGCATTTGCTACATTAGTGGAGAAAATGCTTTCCAAACCATGCCAAAATTATTAAATTGATCAAAGTAATTTAATGCATACAAGAACCAAGATTTAATACCCTTCTCAAAAATACTTTGAAAGGATAGCATTTTTGTTTTGTTTAATCATCCTGGCCAATGCTTCAAGAAATAACTCAGATGGCGTGGCGCCTGTGGCTCAACGGGCTAAGGCGCCAGCCATGTACACCTGAGCTGGCGGGTTCAAATCCAGCCCGTGCCCGCCAAACAACGATGGCTGCAACCAAAAAATGGCCGGGTGTTGTGGTGGGCGCCTGTAGTCCCAGCTACTTGGGAGGCGGAGGCAGGAGACTCGCTTGAGCCCAGGAATTGGAGGTTGCTGTCAGCTGTGATGCCACAGCACTCTGTCTAGGGTAACAGCTTGAGGCTCTGTCTCAAAAAAAAAAAAAAAAAAAGAAATAACTCAGATGGCATAAAATGTAAATTTATTGAAAATAGGGCCGTGCCTGTGGCTCAAAAGGAGTAGAGCACCAGCCCTACAGACCGGAGGAGGCGGGTTCAAACCCAGCCCCAGCCCAAAAAAAGTAAATAAATAAATATATATATGTGCTGAATGAAGTGAGCACTACTGAAAATATATTATTATTATTTTTTTTTTTTTTTGAGACAGAGTCTTATTTTGGTAAAGTGCCCTGGCGACATAGCTCACAGCAACCTTAAACTCTTGGGATCATGCGATCCTCCTGCCTCAGTTTTCATTTTTAATATAGACGGGTCTTGTGCTTTAGGTGTGAGTCACTGTACCTGGCCTTAATTTCTTTATCTAACCACTTTCAAATCCAATGGATCATAAATTTTACTGTGCCCTGTTCTTTTTCTAAAATAATACATGGTAAAACAGATTTCTGCTGGCTTTATCCACACATGATTTCATTTACCATTACCACCTAAGGACTGTGGAAAGAAGCTTCTCCTCATAATCTTTTAAGATGTCCTGTTGTAAGTCAACTAATTGCTACTTAAAATATATATAAGAAAAATATAAGGGGGGGGGAATGGCCAATGAAAGCCATTTTCATTCCATTTCAATAAACTTATATAAACAGTAATCAAATGTCTAACTGTGTGATAGCCTCATGGTTTTGGTTATAATTTATGAAAATCATCCAAACATTGGGAGGCTGAGGCAAGTGGATTGCCTGAGGTCAGGAGTTCGACACCAGCCTGAGTAGAGAGACCCTGTCTCTAAAAACTAGCTGGCATTGTAGGAGGTGCCTGTGGTCCCAGCTACTTGGGAGGCCAAGGCAGGAGGATCACTTGAGCCCAGGAGTTTGATGTTACTTTGAGCTATGACGCCACGGCACTCTACCCAGGGCGACAAAAGAGACTCTCAAGAAAAAAAAAAGAAAGAAAGAAAATCATCAAAACATATAACCACCAAAACATTTTTTATGTGTGCTTTCTAAATTTACTAGAAAAATATCAAACAAAGGATAAGCATTTATTTTTTTCAGATACCCAAATTCACTCCTACTACAAAATAGTTCTTTTAGACAGATATCAGTAGTTATAAGCTGGAGTACAATCATATTTGGATTTGTGGTACAGAAGTAGGTATGAAGATTGACCCAATCAAAGCCAACCTAAAACGTGTACATTTTTCTTCCCTTCCCCATCATTCACTTATCAGTTCAGTCTGCCACCACTACTTTTTTTCATTCCATTTTTCCATGACACCTTAAGACAATCTAAACTCACATTCAAGTTCCAGGTTACATCTCTAATCTCTAAAAAGATTACTCTAATAGAAATAGCTTGATTTAGTATTACAGTGGCTTCCTGTTGTTGTACACCAAGGTAAAGGTTCATAACACCTTTAAAGAAATAAGCAAACGTACTACCTATTGGGATACGGTGACAGTTACGCAGAATGTACCAACTGAAGAAGAGCGTGAGCCCCCAAGGACCCCTGCCTTGCTTTGTGGTGACCCAGGGTGTCACTAAATTAAACCACAGTGCACCCCATTTTCCTCATCTGTTAGAAATAAAACAGGATGAAGACAGCGTCTGCACTCGTTAAAGTGAAGACCAAATGCATTCATGCGTGCGAACGGCTCGGGACGGCGCTGGACTCGGACAAGCGCCAGGATGTGTTTGCCGCCATCCTCTGCTCCTCGGGTCGTTACTGCTGAATTGAGGGGGATTCTGAAACAGGCCACGACATCCAGGAGGGACTTTTTGCATCCCATTACAGTTAGGGAACTTTTAAAGAAAAGAGATACGGGGTCCCTTCCACGCCCTCGAGGCGCCACAAATCGGCGCCGTGGAAGAGCCCGGGGCCGCGGCCTCCTCTGCTGCCAGCACCGGCCCGGCGTGCCGAGGCCCGCCCGGCCCCCGCCGAGAAGCCCCTCTACGCGCACAGCCGCAAGCCCGGGCCCTCGACCTGCCTTCAGCCCCCAGCCCGACCCCAGCGCAGGGCCCCGAGCCTCGGCCCCCGCACCGCAGCCCGCCATTCAGCCCGCGCGCGCCTGCCCCTCACCAGATCGATGTTGGAGAAGCCGGTGAGCACCAGGTTCTTGAGGAGTTCGCAGCCGATTCCGCCTGCGCCCACCACCAACACCCGGCCTCCGGCCACCGCCTCGGCCAGCTCCCGGGGAAGCCCCCGCGACAACGCCATGGCGGGACGACCACGAGCGCGGCGGAGGCGGGAGAAGTGAGCCCCGGCCGGAAGCGGGTGGGGGAAGGGCGGCCCGGCTTCCGGTCTTGCGCACTGAGGGCAGCCGGCCGCGCCGGGCGGGCGACCCGGAAGCCTGGTGGGTTAGGCGGGCAGAGCAGAGTCGACCGAGGACGGTGGTGTTTCTCACCGGGGCTCCACCCGGCCGAAGACGCCCCCGGTCGCCTTTTAGGGTTGGGGGTTTGAACTTCCAGCCAAGACTTCCTTACAGGTTTGAAAACTTGCATTCCTTTATAAACTCTTACAAATTAACTGGTGTCACCCAAACAAAAAAACACAGGCCCAGGATGTTAACAGGCACTCACAAAGAAAACGGACACTATCATCCATAACCGCATTAAAATGCAAAACACGCAAAAATAGTATTAAGGCTGATGTCCAGGGCTGGGATCCTAGGACTCTGAGCCCGAGGCAGCAGGATAGCTTGAGCTCAGGAATTTCAGACCAACTTGAGGAAGAGCAAGACCCCGTCTCTCAGCTAAAAATAGAAAAGAAAAAAAGGAGAGAAGGAAGGAAAAATTAGTTGGAAACAGTGGTGCAAGCCTGAGTCCCACCTACTTGGGAGGCTGAGGCAGGAGGATCACTAGACCCCAGAGTTTGAGGTTGCTGTGAGCTGTCATGACTCCACTGGACTTTATCCAGGTGAAAAAAGGTGAGATTCTATCTCAAAAAAGAACAACTAATTTTGATTATATGCAAATTGATGCATATTTTAAAAAATATTTTGCAGCAATTACACATGTTGTGGGAAAAATGTTTACAGAGTGGGGAAATACAATATATTGTTAAATGAAAAAGATACAAAAGCATGCCCAAATTTCTTTTTTTTGTTGTTTTTGTAGAGACAGAGTGTCACTTCATCACCCTCGGTAGAGTGCCGTGGTGTCACACAGGTCACAGCAACCTCCAACTCCTGGGCCTAGACGATTCTCCTGCCTCAGCCTCCTAAGTAGCTGGGACTATAGGCGCCCACCACAACGCCCGGCTATTTCCTGATGCAGTTCGGCTGGGGCTGGGTTTGAACCCACAGCCCTCGGTATATGGGGCCAGCGCCCTACTCGCCGAGCCACAGGTGCCACCCCCAAATTTCTTAAAAGACAAGAATAACAACAGTTAATACTGTAAATGGAAAAGAAGTCATGCTCTGTAAAATAAAGAGGTTTGTTTGCTAAGTCAAAGCCACACCCCAGAAGCCTTCATCAAGCACACTTGCTGTGGTGGGCTTACAGTTTGGCTTTAAACATTTCAACTGGATAGGAATTACAGTATTCATAAATCAATACATGGAAGCCATACATTGGTTGGGCTCGAAAAGGTGAACATCTCAAAAAGTAGGGCTTAATGGTTATAGGTGGGTTTAAAAAGTCTTTAGTTAACAACTAGCTAAGAGTCAGGCTTTGTCTAAAAGCCCAGGAATCTGAAAAGGAATGCTTCTTTAAGGGTCTTTTAATCAGAGACAAAGTACCTGATGGAGGTCCAGACTCTAGTGGTTTGTTGTTGAGGTTGAGGACCTGCTGGGGTGTGTCTTGCATCGCCTTTGGCCTGTTAATGAGTCACAACCAACGAAGGGAGGGGGACTCCATGAGGCATATTTGATCTTTGCCATAGCTAGTGACTCAGTTTTAGGGTATCCCTTTGGCCAAGAAGGGGTCCAGTCAGTCAGCCCTGGGTGGTGGAGCCTTAAGATTTTACCGTAGGCCAGGCACAGTGGCTCATGCCTGTAATCCTAAAACTCTGGGAGGCTGAGGTGGGTGGATTGCTTGAACTCAGGAATACAGGACCAGCTGAACAAGAGCAAAATCCTGTCTCTACTAACAAAAGTGGAAAAATTAGCAGGGCATTCTAGGACTGGTCCCAGCTACTTGGGAGACTGAGGCTGGAGGGTCACTTCAACCCAGGAGTTTCAGGTTGCTGTGAGCTAGGCTGAGGCTGTGGCACTGTAGCTCGAGGCAACAGGTGAGACTGTTGTATCCTCCACATTTTTATTGTAGTTGACAATACTTTTGTGTGTCTGCGTGTGGTGGAATTGTTTGTTAAACTTTTATTTCCAGATGCTCATGATTTTTGAATAAAATATTCATTTTAAAAGCAGGAAAAAGTAGCAGAAAGTAGGAAAATACTGAAAACAGAAAAATGCTGGCTGCCTTCTATGGTCTTACTCATCAGCCGCTTGCCGCATCAGCTGCGTATCAGTATCGGGCAGGTCTGTGAGGAAGACTTGGGGTGCCCTCCTGAAGTGCGGGAAGCAGCAGGGCGTGGGGGCGGACAGGCACTCCTAGAAAGTGGGCTGGTGAGACTTTCTCCACATTGGCCCTACTTTCACAAAGGCCTACCTTGCAGGTAAACTGAACAGGTGGCCTCCTCCTACATTTGTCACCAACCTGACCTTCTCTCTCCAGACTATATAGGAGCTGGCTTTTTGCTCTCTCTCCTCCCTCCCTCTTGTCCCCTTGGCCTGGGCTGGCTTGACTGCTAACTCTAAGAACCTTTGAAGATTTGCTTGTGTGTAAAGTGTAAAATGTGTGCGCACCTTACTAAATTCTAATAGGACATAAATACAGGAAGTAAAAGCTGAAAGTTCACCTACCAGGCAACCTAGTCCTACTTCTTTGTGGACTTAGGTCTTATACATAGCAGTGTGTAGTTTTCCTTTTTTTTTTGAGACAGAGCCTCAAGCTGTCACCCTGGGTAGAGTGCTGTAGCATCACAGCTCACAGCAACCTCCAATTCCTGGGCTCAAGCGAGTCTCTTGCCTCCGCCTCCCAAGTATCTGGGACTACAGGTGCCCGCCACAACGCCCGGCCATTTT
>CAUYON010164610.1:0-31539 GCA_963573935.1 Arctocebus calabarensis | reverse complement strand
TTTTGTTTTTGTTAGGCTGAGTTTCACTCTGTCACCCTGGGCATAGTGCCCTGGCATCATAGCACATAGTAACTTCAAACTCTTATGCTCGAGTGATCCTCCTCCCTCGGACTCTGACTTGGATGAGGCTACAGGCATCTGCCACAGTGCCTGGCTCCTTTTTGCCTGTTCAGTAGAGATGGGGTCTCTCTTTTTGCTCAGGCTGGTCTTGACGTCCTGAGCTCAGGGTGGATTCTACAATGCTGTTACAGATAAGGAAACCAAGGCAAAGAAGTCTAGCCAGCCACCCCAAAGGTGTGGTTAGGAGCCTCAGCCATCTTGTAGAAGACCTTGACTTACTACCAGCTGTGTTGTGGATATGAAGCAGCATTTCTCAGCTTCAGCACTGTTGATGTTTTGGGGCCTATCTTGGGTTTCTTTTTGGGGGGCTTCCTGGGTATTACAGGATGTTTAGAATCATTCTGTCCTCTGTCCACAAGATGTCAGAAGTATCCCTCCTTTAAGCAGTAATAACCAAAAGGCCCTCCAGGTGTTGCCTGGGGTCCACCCCACCCCAGGGGGAGTACCACTAATGTAGGGAGAGCTTACCCGACTGACCCTTGTCTCCCGGGTCAAAGGAGACTCTGACCCAGGAAGTCTTCTGTACAGGGAGACAACGTGTCCTGTGTGCCTGTGGTGAGGGGCTTGTGTTCACTGTTCACCTACAGAGAGCACGTTCTTTCTTCTTGATCACAGGTCAAGTCGCAATGTCTGTCATTGGCATCATGTTTTCTCTGTGTTCGCGACCAATGAGCACCTCAAAGAATTGGAAATAATAAACACTGACTTCTGCCGATCTGTTTTGGAGATTTTGTGCAATCACCTGAGATATCACACCTGTCACCTTGAAAAGCTTCAGTAAGTTGAAGATACTTTGACTAGTGAGTATTGTGGAAATAACAAATAACCAAGTTAGCTCTGAGCCGAGGCTGACTGTGTAAGTGAAGAATTCAAATCTAGAGCAGAGTTTCTCGGTCTTGGCACGTTCTGACATTTTTTTGTTCTAGATCCTTCTTTGTTTTGAGTGTGTTGCAGCAGGTTATTGAGAGGCATCCCCAACCTCTGCCCACTCGCTACCAGTACTTCCTCCTAATTATGACAACTAAAATTACAGTGATGTGACTGGGCTGTAAAATTAGATTATGGGTTATAAGAGATAGCCAAAGTCAGATGCTCAGGCCTCCTTAGAGGAAACCCAGGTGAAACTTGCTTTGCTTTTTTGCAGGCTAAATCATGTTTCCCTTTCTGGTGGAAGTAGTGTTTTCTTTGAGATGCTTTCTCACAGCCCAGACTTGAACTATTTGAACCTCCACACGTAAATCTTTCCCGTGATGACATGAAGATGTTTTGTAAAGTCTTGCGCTCGTCAATGTGCAACGTACAAAAATTAGTGTAAGTCTCTACTTTCATCAGGATCACTGATTTGTTTTTAGAAAGGATTATATATGCTTGTTAATGTCTACTTTTTTTTTCTGTTATTCTTGTGCAAAGTTAATCTCCTGGGAACTTAAGAATAGACTGTGGAAGTTAAAGTTTCTCAATTGCTATAACCACTGCGGAAAATGGTTTGCCTGTTTCATAGATTTTGATATATTGTATTAACCAAGAAATTCTACAGATACTGGCTTGTTGAAAGACAAGGTACCAAAATGTTTACTATAGGTATTCAAATACCTGAAAAGTAGAAATACTTGCTATGGTAAGTTAGACAAGAACCCTGTGGTTATATTCTCATGGGAATGAATGATCTGCCATGAGCAAAAATTCATATGCAAGAATTTGGATGACTCTTAGATGTTATTGATGGAAATGGGCCAGATTTGAGTATATCATGTAGTTTTATTTATATAAAGTTCAAAGATGGGTAAGACTGTGGCACTAGAGTGAAAAGAGTGACAGGAACAGGGAGGCAGGAGGCAACACGCACACTCTGTTTCTAGGCCTGGACACCGGTAACACAACAGCGTTACATTTATGCAATTCGTTGGTTGGCCCTTAACGTTCATTTGTGCACCTTTCAGTATCTCATATTTCAAGCATTTTTTGGTTTTTTTGCAGTTAAATTGGGATCCCCTCTAACACTTATCTTCTGCCTACTTTGGTGCACGCACATGCAGGTGCTTCTCCATGCAGCTGGGTCTGTGGGCTGCCAGCAAGCAACATGCAAAGACCCAAGCCCATTCCTTGTAATAACGTCTTTGAGCTACAAGCCACAAAACATATGCTTTTAAAGTCGACAATTTAGTGGCCTTGGATATTTTCACACAGATGGGCAACCACAACTATCTAATTTTATCCCTTTTAATTTTTAATTTTTTTTTTTTTTTTGAGACATAGTCTCACTCCGTGCCTTAGGTAGAGTGCTGTGGTGTCATCCTAGCTTACAGCACCTCACAGTCCTGGGCTCAAGCGATCCTTTTGCCTCAGCCTTCTCAGTAGCTGGGAGGATAGGTGCCTGCCACCACACTTGGCTACTTTCTTCTATTTTTTATAGATATGGGGTCTTGCTCTTGCTCAGGCTGGTCTTGAACTCGTGAGCTGAAGCAATTCACCCACCTCAGTCTCCCAGAGTGCTGGGATTATCGGCATGAATCTCTGCACCTGGCCAATTATCTAATTTTAGAATATTTTCATCACCATAAAAAGAAAACCCCATAGGCCTTGGCACTTACTCCCCGTTTCCTGTCTCCCTGGTCCTTGGGTATCACTCATGCACTTTCAGTCCTAATGGCTTTTTGTATTCTGAACATCTTGTAAATTGAATTATACAGCATGTGGTCTTTTGGTGAGTGGCTTCCTTTCACTTAACAAAATGCTCTCACAGTTTTCCAGAATGTACTATGTATCAGCACTTAATTCTTTTTTTTTTTGTAGAGACAGAAGCTCACTTTGTCACCCTCAGTACAGTGCCGTGGCATCGCACAGCTCGCAGGAACCTCCAACTCCTGGGCTTAGGCGATTCTCTTGCCTCAGCCTCCCAAGTGGCTGGGACTACAGGCACTGGCCACAACGCCCAGCTATTTTTGTTTTGCAGTTCGGCTGAGGCTGGGTTTGAACCTGCCAGCTTTGGTATATGGGGCCGGCGCCCTAGTTGCTGAGCCACAGGTGCCGATGCCTTAAATCTTTTTTTTTTTTCTTTGGCCGGGGCTGTGTTTGAACCTGGCACCTCCGGCATATGGGGCCGGCGTCCTACTCCTTTGAGCCACAGGCGCTACCCCTTGGGCTGGTTCTTTAACACAGGTTATCCTCGGCATCTTCACCACAAATCAGGATAATAAAGGTGCCCCATAAGGAGGGGAAAGCTTAACGAGATTCTCACAAAAAAGCCTAAGCAGAGGGCCAGGACCAGGCACTCGGATGAGGGAACCTCTTCCAGCTTTATCTTTTCAAGTAAAAACAGCTCCAGCCTTTTCCCCTGCACATTCCAACCCCTAATATTTATGTGGAAGTGTTTTCTGTTACCAATTCTAGACATTTGTTCGGTCCGGTAACCTTAGACGCAGCACTCACAGGCTGGTGAGGTCCCTTTATGTACCTCTTCATAGCTTGGTTTGTGGGGACAGCAAGTTGGCAGCTTGAAATTGGCCGTGATTGGATTAGAGAATTTATACCACAGAAATGGGCAAAAGGGCAAGGCTCAAAACCAAGGTTTTTTTTTTGTAATTTTAGATCTATGGGTAAACATGTATTAGCGCATCACTGTTGTCCTTCCCTTTGGAGGCAGCACCACCGTCTCCTAGATTTGTCCTGGGAGGAGATAATGGAGGAAGATGAGATGCAGAAAACATGTGAATTAAACATAGAGCGCCCCCCGACCTTTTTTATATCTCACCAGACTGCGAAAAACTAGTTTCAATGAGGAAACTCAGATGCTTCTGAGAGTCGTTGCAGAGAGAAATCCGCACTTGATAATCATAGGCATTTGGTGAAGCAGAGACAGAACCACAGCGATAGTTTCCTGATTTCAGGGAACCTGGACTCATTCTGACTCAGGGTCCCCTGCGCAGGCCTGGAAGCTGGGATTTTACTCACGCCACCTGTATCCACGTATTACAAATCTCTGATGCTCCAAGATGTGAATCTCCCTGGTACCCCATCCAGATGTGTTTCATGAGACATATATTATTTGCTCTTTGACCTTGCAGAAGCTACTGAAAGAGCTTTGTGCTAAAATTTCTATTGTCTTCCAAAGACATTTTAAACATTCAATAAAGTAGCAGATCTTTTTATCCCCCTTTTTATTTCAAAATATAAGGGGGTACAAATATTTTCTTCGCATGGATACATTGCAATAACACTGATGTCCCAGCACGCTGCGTGTCACCACGGTCCTGCTCATTGTGCCCAACAGGGAAGTTTTTATCCCCACCCACTTCCAAACCTCCCGTCTTCTCAAGTTTCCAACGTGCCTTTATGTCTTTGTGCCTATGTGTACCCTCCACGTAGCTCCCGATTATTCGTGAGAACACGTGGTGTGTGTTTCTCCATTCCTGAGATACTTCACCTAGGATAATGGTCTCCAGTTCCAGCCGGGTTGCTGTGAAAGACATTCTACTCCTTTCTGTAGCTTGAGTAGAGCTCCCTGGTCTGTGGGTGCATAGATGCAAGCGTGCATGAATTTAAAAAAAAAAAAAAAAAATATATATATATATATATCCTACATTATTTTATCCACTCATGAATTGATGGGCACTTGGGTTGGTTCCACATCTTGGTAACAGTGACTGCTGTGATGAACACAGGGGTGCATGTGTCTTTTTGATAAAATGACTTCTGCTCGGGGTAGATACGCAGTAGTGGGATTGCGGGAGAGCATGGTAGGTCTACTTCTAGTTTTTTGAAGAGTCTCCATACTGTTTTGCACAGAAGTGCTAATTGGAAGTCTTATATCTTAAAACACAATTTGGATAATTTTTCTTTTTTTTTGAGAGGGAGCCTCAATCTGTCACCCTGGATATTGTACTGTGGCATCACAGCTCACAGCACCCTCCAACTCCTGGGCTCAAGTGAGTCTCTTGCCTCCGCCTCCCAAGTGGCTGGGACTACAGGCACCCGCCACAACCCCCGGCTATTTTTTGGTTGCAACTGTCATTGTTGTTTGGCGGGCCCGGGCTGGATTTGAACCCGCCAGCTCAGGTGTATGTGGCTGGCGTCTTAGCCGCTTGAGCCACAGGCACTGAGCCCACTTTGGATAATCTTTTTTTTTTTTTTTTTTTTGAGACAGAGCCTCAAGCTGTCACCCTGGATATAGTGCCATGGCCTCAACAGCTCACAGCAACCTCCAATTCCTGGGCTCAAGCGAGTCTCCTGCCTCTGCCTCCCAAGTAGCTGAGACTACAGGCGCCCTCCACAATGCCTGGCCAGCGGCCCGGGCTGGATTTGAATCTGCCAGCTCAGGTGTATGTGGCTGGTGTCTTAGCCCGCTGAGCCACAGGCGCCGAGCCGCTTTGGATAATCTTAAAACAGAATACGTTACTGGTGAGTGGCTGGGGAAAGAGTGTGGATAGAAGGAACCGTGGTCCTCCTTGTGTGTTGATTTGCTAGGATCCTGGCTTCCTGGGGAGACTGGGAAGGCTGGTCCAACGTGGGTACTCTTTGTTAGGCCTACCAAGGCTCCAACTTGGGCTCTTCCTCTTGCCCGATGAAAGAAGTTTAGAAGCACATTGTTAAAATTTAGAAATGTACAACCTGCCCTTTCCCCTTAACACTACAGATAAAGGCAACAATCCCTTTTACCACCAAACCTGTCCTCATACCCCTCTCTAATTCCCCCACATAACTCTATCATGACATTCACAGATACCTTCCAGTATCATCCAGATGTTTTTACATAGTATCTTTCAGCAACACATTGGGATTTTGTTTTAATCACACAAAAGTTGTCACACTAGCTACCCTATTCTGCAAGTTGTCTTTACTTAGTTTATCCTTGATATTTATATATAAACCTATGCATGGTGTGTGCATATATACACTAACACAATGAAAAAACTCCCACAAGAATGCGTTTGTGTATGTACCAACCTGGGTAAACAGTGGGAGAACTTGCAGAATGATTTGTTTAGCAAGATCCATGTATGCGTGTGTACTGCATCATGCACAGAATAAAAGCAAAAGCATTTTTTTTGGTATACAAGTTTTAATATATGCATACACTGTGGAGTGGAATACATGTGGAAATCAAGCTAATTAGCATATCCCTTATTCTCATGGTGCTAAAATTTCAGCCATTTAAAAATATACAGTGTATGGGGCAGTGCCTGTGGCTCAAAGGAGTAGGGCACTGGCCACATATGCCAAAGGTGGCAGGTTCAAACCCAGCCCTGGCCAAATCTGTAAAAAAAAAAAAAAAAAAAATATATATATATATATATATATATACACACACACACACACACAGTATATGAACGACAGTCACTGTGATATGCAGTAGAGCTCATGAACTTATTCCTCCTGTTTAACTAAAGTCCTGTGTCTTATGATCCTCATCTTCCATTCCCTCCAGCCTTTGGTGACCACCATTATACCTGCTTCTAGGAGTTCAACTTTTTTAGATCTCACTGCAACTGAGATCACCAGTGTTTGTCTCTCTCTGCTGGGCTTTTATTTTTCTTGAGACAGTCTCACTATGTTGCCCTCTGTAGAGTGCCATTGTAGTAGAGTGCTGTCACCTCACAGCAATGTCAAACTCTCAGGCTTAAGAGATCTCTTGCCTCAGACTCCCAATTAGCTGGGACCACAGGAACCCACCACAGTGCCTGGCTATTTTTGGTTGTAGTTTTTGTTTGGCAGGCCCGTGGTGGATTTGAACCTGCTGGCTCCGGTGTTTGTGACTGGTGCCCTAGCCGCTGAGCTACAGGCACCAGTTCTTAATGACATCACTTTTGGTCACTGGGCACATTCTCACATTCTGAATTTAATACTCAAGAACACTGTAGGGTCCTCTTGTTCCCCCAACGAGCTGATTTAGAAACAATATCTGTCCAGTCACTCCAGTAAAGAGTGTCGAGTTCTGAAGAGGTGACAATTGTCTCACAGGGAGTTGGATGATCTTATGATTTCAGCATGATTGTTGATGTTTCCACATCACTGTCCTTTTTTTTTGAGACAGAGCCTCAAGCTGTCACCCTGGATAGAGTGGCATCACAGCTCACAGCAACCTCCAATTCCTGGGCTCAAGTGCGTCTCCTGCCTCCGCCTCCCAAGTAGCTGAGACTACAGGCGCCCACCACAATACCTGGCCATTTTTTGGTTGCAGCTGTTATTGTTGTTTGGCGGGCCTGGGCTGGATTCGAACCCGCCAGCTCAGGTGTACATGGCTGGCGCCCTAGCCTGTTGAGCCCAGGCGCCGAGCCCACATCACTGTCTTACATGCAGATATTAATATGGTGCCCAGGAAGGCTATGAACTGTGGGTACGCAGCTCTGTGCTTTTCCCGGTCCCCTCACTACACATGTAGAAGGTGCAGGTTCAGTTAATGCTTCTCATGACACCTCACTGTGGAACAGGACACGTAGTTCCTGAATTACAGGTTTTGGTGGTGTGAGAATAGAAATGATTACAAAATAATGGTACAATGTGAAATTGGAGACAGGCATTATTCCTTCTTCAGGGTGAATCTGTTCTGTGGAAATGTCAATGTCTCCTTTTTCATGGAGAAAGAGGCTGGGATGCTTTTCTGACAGGAGAGCCCGGCTGTGCTGCGGTGATGTGCAGTAGAGCACCAGCACAGCTGGCCCTGCTGTCCCTGCCGCACATTCTCAGCACAGTAGCCTAAGAACCGGAGGGGAAGTGGCTCTGAAAACCATCTTTCCTCTCTTGATCATGGTCGGGACTCTGGCCAGTGTCCTCATGTTCCTCTGTAATGTCTCCGATCCTGACCGGCCTGAGCATTAGGGCCACACACAACTCTCACCCACCTGGCCGTGGCCAACTCGCTGGTCCTGTCTACTGAGGTCCCCCACTCGATAGTGATCTTTGTTCTGCAAAAGCCCTGTCCACTCCAGGGAGCAGACTGGTTTATTAGATCCACCTGGTGGCTCTCGGCACCTCGTGCTCCACCTGTGTCCTGAGGACCCGTGGCTTCCTCTTCCTCAGGAGCCCAGGGACAGTGATGCTCAGAGGAGGATCCCCCTCAGCTATTGGTCCTGCCTGTGTCATCTGCTGGCCATTCAGTTACGTATGGAATATCTATATTCCTGTGACCCTCAGTGGTCCCCGGAACACAAATGGTAGTAACACACAAGGCCATTGGTTCTGCCCATCTGTGCTTGCACCGCAGGTCTGGGCTTCCTGTGGCCGTCCCTGACGCCCTGCTCATTGGCCACCTGGGCAGCCCGGTGCTCCATGAAGCCTCTCCTGCAGAGACACCGCCAGAGAGTGCAGCACGTCCGTGCCACCAGCCGGCACCACAAAGCCCCACCTCTCCACGTGGCTGACACCTGCCTCAGGTGCTTCGGGTTCATGTTTTCCCATTGCTGCCCCTTACTATTGATCTTTAGGGGCCCTCAAAGGCCTGGGTTCTCCTCTTGAAGTGCAGATCAGACCGTCATGACTAAAATATTAAATTTAGCAGACAGCACGCACAGCAGCCACAGTGACACCACTCGGTTATCATCTGAGCATCCCTCTCCCACGTGAAACCCATAGTGACCCGGGAAACTCAGTGTGACATTGTTGCTGCATTGGTGGGTCTCACGATTGTGGGGCAAAGTATAGACAAAGCAATGTCATGGTGCTTGGAGGAAAGGAATTTCCTCCTCAGCCAGTGGAATCGTCTAAAAGAAATCTCCTCTCTTGGCTCGGCACCCATAGCTCAGAGAGCAGAGCGCCAGCCACACGCACTGAGACTGGCAGGTTCGAGCCTGACCCGGGCCAGCTAAACAACAATGACAACTGCTGCATGGTGCCTATGGCTCAAAGGAGTAGTGCGCCGGCCCCATATGCCAGAGGTGGCAGGTTCAAACCCAGCCCCGGCCAAAAACCACACACACAGAAAAAATAATAAGAAAACGTTAGTTTAAAAAAAAAAAATGACAACTGCAAGCAAAACTAGCCGGGTGTTGTGGCCAGTGCCTGTAGTCCCAGCTATTTGGGAGGCTAAGGCAAGGGAATCGCTTGAGCCCAAGAGTTTGAGGTTGCTGTGAGCTGTGGGGGGACCCCGCAGCTACCCAGGGGGACATAGTGAGACTATCTCAAAAAAAAGGAAGAAATCTCTCTTCTGTAAAGAGTCCACAAAGTTCATCTGAATGTGAATACTCGGATCAATTGTGCTGATAAAGTTTAATTGGTTTAATCAATAATGTTTAATAGTGCGCTAATCCCTGACACACAGTGGCTGTTAACTTACTATGGGTCTAAGTAAATAGTCCTCCAAGGCGGGTTGCTATTTTATTTCATGAATGAAGACAAGAGACTTGAAATGTGCAGCATGCCTTTTGTTAGATAATCTTGTATCTTTATTTCTCTCGTGTTGCTGCCAAAGGTTTTACCTTATGGAAGACACAGTGAATTACTGCCCCTTCTGTCCCTGCAGGTTTTCTTTATAGAGTTGACCCTCGGTCCATTTTACTGATAGGATGGATGAAGCATTAATAGGCTTCTCACTAACCAGTGGTCAGAGCTGCCATCTCTAGATTTGTTACTTGGGAGTTGTAGTTGTCACTGTTGAAAATCACAGCTGTGACTTGCTTTCTATTTTCTATCAGCTTCTTCCCCCCTTTTGTCTTTCTTTTTTATTTTTTTCTGAGACAGAGTCTGTTCCCTGGGTAAAGGGCCATGGAGTCATAGCTCACAGCAACCTCATTCTCTTGGCCTCAAGGGATCCTATTGCTTTAGCCTCCAAAGCAGCTGGGACCACAGGTGTATGATGCGAGCCCCGGCTAATTTTTCTACTTTTTTTTAATAGAGAAGGGATTTCCAGCTCAAGCTGCTTTCAAATTCCTGAGCTCATGCAATCCACCTGCCTCGGCTTCCCAGCATGGTAGGATTACAGGTGTGACCCACTGAGCCCAGGCTTATCTTTCCTTTTTCTTTTTTGTGGGTCAGTCTGGCTGTTTCCTCGACATTGTTTTTTTTACTTAGTGGTATTAGTTATACCAATTTTGAATGTGGGGTGTGGCCATCATATTTTGGATTCCTCAAGTATTGTGTGATTAGCATTACTATGCCTCACTCACCAGAATATATAGGAACCCGTGTGATCCGAGACCACTGGCACAGACCTTGTGTTACTGTTTTCCATGTCTCAATTCTGTACGTGTCAAAACACGGAATGAAGCCTGGGTTAGCCATCAAGAGCCACTTGTCTGTCACAGGAACTTAAAGACGCAAAAGCAGTACAGGTTACCCAGGTATGCACTCGGTTGCCATTTCTGCTGCTCATCCTTCCTGAGGGCCCTGTTGGCTCCACCCACATGGTCATTTTAGGACAAGCAGCCTTGTGCTCAACCCTGATGGGAGAGCTGGTCGTCTTGGAGATACTGAGCTAACTACTCATCTCTAAGATCTCTCACTCATCTTAGGATTCCCCAGGCAAGTTTTGAGTCAAAGTTGTCTCAGGATCTAAAAACATCCCTCTTCATGTCCAGGGAAATCTGTCCTGCATCTTGACCTTGGAAGAGGTGAGCCACCTCTGCTCAGGCCTCCTAGCATGATCTCTCATTTGGTTGTTACTCTAGGACAAAAAAATCCCTGAAATAGAAAAGTTTCATCAACACCAGCAAATAAGGAAGGGAGTTTGTAAACAGTTTTAAATTCTTTCCATATTTCCCAATAATTCTAGGCACAATCTTTCACCTTCAAAATCCTTATTCTTTGTTCCTCTTTTTATAGTCTTTGCACATACAGAGATATCCTATGTCGTAGGTGAGAGCAAGAAACAGTCCTGGTCTCTAACTTTATTTGTGGACCTCGGTCAGGATGGATGAGAAAATCTTTGATCAAAAAGCCCCTGAAATAACTAGAATTTTTACCAGGGGTAAAAAGCACTTGCTGCTGTGAAACATTTAAGTTATTTTACCTTAGATGGGGGTTCAAGGACAGACTGTGGTGTAGGGTATGAGTGGAGCTACAGGAGCTCAAGTGGAAGCCACTCCCGGACCTTTGCAGGAGGAGGGAGGAGGCCTGTGTGGCCTCTGCTTGCTGACCTGCTGCCTCCCTGTCCACAGCAGTCGTGACTGGGATGTGCACGCAGCCAACAAATTTGTTGCCATTTGTGACGCCTGCAGGAGAATTGAAAGTGGGCATCTCAGACAGAATCAGCAAAAGTGTACTGGAGAGGTTCTACCACGTGATGTGTGCCCTGAGTTCCCCTGTCTCTCCTCTGGCAGCCACCACTGGGAGGTGAATGTGGGAAAGACCAGAACCTGGGACCTGGGCTCTACAGAGAATCTCTTCTTCAAAAAAGTGATCCACTGTGCACACAATCTGGATTTGGGATGTTGGTTTAAGACGGGGGAAGTTTGCAGCCAACACCACACTTCGGCTTGTCTTGACTCGGGTGTGCTGAGTGGCCATTTTCCTAAATATGGACATTGGAAATGTCTCCTTCTGTCACCATGCAAATAGTATCCCATTTTGCCCTTTGCATGATGAGTCATTGTGGAATTCTGAGCAGAAAGGTGCTGTAATTGGCTCTAGATTTTAGAGGGCTCATTATGTTAGGAGGGCAAAGGAAGGCTGAGACTAGAGGCAAGAGGCCAGTGAAGAAGCTGTGGCAGTAACCCAGGTGAGAGGCGATGATGGAATGATTTGGGAGTAGGAACAATGGGTGTTTCTAAAGTGGAAGCAAGTAAATAAGTAAAATGAAAGGGAGATGAGGTAGACGCTAGGATAATGAGGTTTCTTCTGGTTTGTGTAACTGGGTAGATGAAAAATCATTTATCATGATGGATTATAGAGAGTGAAGTGGACTTATTGGAAAATATTTATTCTTTCATTTGAGCATTTTCTACATGCAAGGCATGAGGTTAAGCCCCGGAATAATTTCCAATTAGGACATAAGTTTGAGATACCTTGAAGCATCCAGACAAGATGTCTAGCCAATAGGTAGAGAAAGGCATCCAAAGCTCAGGAAAAATGTCTCCATTTTGTTGTTATAAACAACATTGGCTCAATGGGCTAAGGCGCCAGCCACGTGCACCTGAGCTGGTGGGTTCGAATCCAGCCTGGGCCGCCAAACAACAATGACGGCTGCAACCAAAAAATGGCCGGGCGTTGTGGCGGGTGCCTGTAGTCCCAGCTACTTGGGAGGCAGAGGCAAGAGACTCACTAGATCCCAGGAATTGGAGGTTGCTGTGAGCTGTGATGCCACGGCACTCTCTCTAGGGTGACAGCTCGAGGCTCTGTCTCAAAAAAACAAAACAAAACAACAACAACAAAAAATAGGGATTTTGGGTGGCGCCTGTGGCTCATCGAGTAGGGCACCGGCCCCATATACTGAAGGTGACGGGTTCAAACCCGGCCTCGGCCCAACTGCAAAACAAAAATAGCCGGGTGTTGTGGCAGGCGCCTGTAGTCCCAGCTACTCAGGAGGCTGAGGCAAAGAGAATCGCCTAAGCCCAGGAGCTGGAGGTTGCTGTGAGCTGTGTGACGCCTCGGCACTCTACCGCGGGTGATAAAGTGAGACTCTGTCTCTACAAAAAAACAAAAAACAAAAACATTGGGACACATGTCCTTGTGGGTCATTTTTTCTCAGGTGTTTAATTAGCTACACTGTGCAGCAGATACTAGTGAAATGAGAATGGCTAAAATTTACACTCCCATACCATGTCATTGGTATTACTTTTTAAAATTATGTCCTATTAATTTTTGTTCTGGTGATTGACTTAATTTTCCAAAGAAAGAACAAATGTGCAACTGCATGACCGAGCAGTACAATCAATATGACTGATTTCTATAAAATTGATAATAGAATCAAAGGTGAAAAATCCTCTTCAGAAGCATTTTTTTTTTTTTTTTTTTTGCAGTTTTTAGCTGGGGCTGGGTTTGAACCCGCTACCTCCGACATATGGGGCCAGCGCCCTACTCCTTTGAGCCACAGGCACCGCCCACAGAAGCATTTTTTATCACTTTCAGAGAAATCTGCTACTTTCTTTGACTTAACATTTTAGATACGATCACTAAATACACAGTGTGATAGCCTTATGAATAAGTACAATCCTTTTTGGAAAATGGGCAAAATTTAGAAAAAGTCATAAATGTATGTACATTCTGACCCAGTATTTCAACTTTTGGAAACTTCTAAAGAAATCATCTCAGCACTAGAAAAAGCCCCTGCGTAATGATGTTTATCATAGATTTATTTATATCTTTGAAAGGAAAGGAAGCAACCTTGGTGTCTATGGGAGTAAATTATAGTTCATTTACATGTAGCCATTACAATTATGGTTAGGAAAATTAGAGAGGCTCATGAAAATGCCAGTGATAGAATGTTAAAAGAGACAATGCAGGAGAAAAGTTTGAAGTAGATTATAATTACAATTATGTCAAAAATACATAGGAAAAATAATGGAAATAAATTTGCCAAAATGCTAACATTAGTTGCGTTTAGATGGAATAGAATAGTTGCACTTTTATTTATTTTTGCAAATAATATGTGTACCAGAGGTTGATTATTTTTGTTTTTCAATTGATCGCTTGCCTTTTGTCTAGTAAAAGCTTCCAGACTCTCCAGAGACAATTGCTGGTTCCTTCTCTGAGTTTATATGGTTTCACTGAGGGTGACTCCATTCCTGCCAGGGATTAGTCCAAGGCAAGATCATAAAAAGCAATTACACCCAATTATAGGACGTTTATCAAGTTCTATTTATTTGTAGAGACAGAGTCTTACTCTATGGCCCTCGGTAGAGTGCCGTGGCTTCACACAGCTCACAGCAACCTCCAGCTCCTGGGTTTGGGCGATCCTCTTGCCTCAGCCTCCCAAGTAGCTGGGACTACAGGCACCCGCCACAGCACCCGGCTATTTTTTTGTTTTTGCAGTTCGGTGGGCTGGGTTTGAACCCGCCACCCTCGGTATATGGGGCCGGCGCCCTACTCGCTGAGCTACAGGCACCGCCCCAAGATGCAAGTTCTTTCCAGAAATAACTATGGTTTGTGAGAAGACAGGGTGTGAGTCTAGAGCTACGGGCAGCCACATTGCCACCACAGGGTACAGCTCATCTGTGAAAGGACCCGAGACAGAGGAGAGCAGGGACAAGAGATGGAGACAAGAAAACACAATTCTGAGAACATTTTTGGAGCTCCAGATGCCTGGTGTGAAGTTACCTCTGGGATGTTCAGTTACCTGTAAGTTTGTTTTGGCTTAAGCCAGTCTGATTGTTTCTCTCTTTTTACAACAAAAAGAGACCTGATTAACTGAATAGACAGATAAGATTCTATTTTTCAATGTTGTTTATAAAAGCATATGCATCAATGAGCATTCTAAATCATCACGAGCTTTCTTTTTTTTTTTTTTTGAGACAGAGCCTCAAGCTGTCACCCTGGATAGAGTGCTGTGGCATTACAGCTTACGGCAACCTCCAATTCCTGTGCTCAAGTGAGTCTCCTGCCTCTGCCTCCCAAGTAGCCGGGACTACAGGCGCCCACCACAACTCCCAGCTATTTTTGTTTGAGTTGCAGCCGTCATTGTTGTTTGGTGGGTCCAGGCTGGATTCGAACCCGCCAGCTCAGGTGTACGTGGCTGGCGCCTTAGCCCGCTGAGCCACAGGCGCTGAGCCGAGCATCATGAACTTTCTAAAGTGTGCACTCACTTGACCTGTCCTAGAAGTGCAAATAAAATTTTGATTTTTAACTTCAAGGTTCTGAAAATTCCAAAAATCTTGACTCAGCCCAGTTACATTGGTTCCTAAAGTCATTTAAGGGTTTGGGAACAAAGTAATACAGACAAACTTTGTTACTTGGGCTGGTGTTCCATACTCCCAGTAATGTGTGCTTTTTTGGTTTTGTCTCTCTAGAATCTCTCCCTTTTTCTGCTAACACTGTGCCTTACTTCTTTTTGGAAACTGTTCTCCTTCCCAACTCTGCCAAAAGTGGGCAGATTATGGAAATTAGGTCATCCAGGGCCCGTTGCGGATTTTTCAAATAGAAATTTAAAAAAGAGGCTTGGCGCCTGCAAGGCGCCAGCCACATACACCTGAGCTGGCAGGTTTGAATCCAACCCGGCCTGCCAAACAACAATGACGGCTGCAATCTAAAAATAGCCAGGCATTGTGGCGGGTGCCTGTAGTCCCAGCTACCTGGGAGGCAGAGATAGGAGAATCGCTTGAGCTCAGGAGTTAGAGGTTTCTATGAGCTGTGATGCCACAGCACTCTACCCAGGGTGACAGCTTAAGGCTCTGTCTCAAAAAAAGAAAAACCAAGAAATTTAAAAAAGAGACTCTCTTTTCTCTGGAGTAGAAGCTGAAAGATGCTGGTGCCCATGACCCCAGCCTTGTAGAGGACGCTGGTCTGAGAAGCCATGTTGCTTAGGAAAGCAGAGGTGAGGTGGCAAGTAATCCTGTTGAAGTCAGCCCCCAAGGACAGCACATTCTTGACCTTCTCACAGTTCGATTATGTGAGCCAGCAAGTTCAGGCCCTCCTTGTCAAGGTTTTTCCACTGGATTTGTTCACTTGCACCTAAGAGTCCTGAAAATATGGCTCTAGCTCAGTGCCATGGGAAACTTAGGTAGGGGCATGGAGCCCAACTTCAAGGTCACAGAAGTGTTTTTCCCTACACCCCCCAACCTCAGGACTTTGTCCCTTTTTAGTCAATGGCATGTTGTTGGAGACCAAACTAAAGTATTTTTACATCATCTATCAATGAGGACAGAAGGTAGTGCAAGATGCCAGGGCACATTTTGAAGAAGGAAGTTCTAAACAAATTTACCCACTGAGGTGTAAAGAAAAAGAGAGAGAGGGAGAGAAAGAGACAGAGTGAACAAGATGGCCAGTTAGCTGTGACGGGGTAGAACCTTAGCTGTAAAGAAAAAGGAAATAAAAGAGAAATTGTATTTACACGGCACTGAGAGATGAAAGAAACAAACCTCTAGGAATTGTGGTCCAGTCAAAGAACCGTAACCCACCTGGATTACCAATAAAGGGAGAAGAGCCAAAAATGCTGTCAAAGAGAGAACAGGAGAGTAGAGAATGGGGCAGAAGTTGCATGTTGGTTAAATACTAAAAAGGTTTGATAAGAGATGTACTATACCATTAACTCCAATTTTCTTTTTCTTTTTCTTTTCTTTTTTTTTTTTTGAGACAGAGTCTCACTATGTTGCCCTGGGTAGAGTACTGCAGGGCGTCACAGCTCACAGCAACCTGAAACTCTCAGGTTTAAGCCATCCTCTTGCCTCAGTCTCCCAAGTAGCTGAAACTACAAGCACCCGCCACAACTGCGAGCTATTTTTTGGTTGTAGTTGCCATTGTTGTTTGGCAGGCCCGGACTGGGTTCAAATCCGCTAGCTCTGGCATATGTGGCTGAGCTACAGGTGCCAAGCCAACTCCAATTTTCTTAAATAAAAAGAATGCTTGCCAAATAGTCAATCATCAAAGACAAAATATGGTGGTATGTTATTTACAATTTCTCCCTGATCTTAGACTCCTCATATGAACTACTAACTTTGATGCTCTAAGGAAAAATTCACATAGGTCTTGGCACCTGTGGCTGAAGCAGCTAGGGCGCCAGTCACATACACCTGACCTAGTGGGTTCGAATCCAGCCTGGCCCGCCGAATAACAGTGATGGCTGCAACCAAAAAAATAGGCAGGTGTTGTGGCGAGTGCCTGTAGTCCCAGCTACTTGGGAGGTGGAGGAGGGAGAATCACTTGAGCCCAGGAGTTGGAGGTTGCTGTGAGCTGTGATGCCATAGTACTCTACCCAGGGTAATAGTTTGAGGCTCTGTCTCAAAAAAAAAAAACAAAAAAAAACAAAAAACCAAATTCACATAAGAACCAGTTAGTCAAATGTTTTTGCTGAAATTGAAACTTTTCATAATAAAAATGAATAACAATGATTCTTAACACTTTCTCTACTATGAATCAAAATGCACAAGATTTTTGTTGTGGTCAGCAGTATTACATAAATTAGCTGCAAACACTATAAAAAAATTTAAAAATAGTTTGTTAATATTTATAAATTTAGGGTTTCTATTTATATAACATTCCTTTGAATTTGATGCTATTACTTCAAGAGTTATTGTGTTTACTTAACTTGGACAAAAATAGCTTTGAACATAAAATGTATTTATTCCAAAATCAGAGGAATTTTTCTAAAAGGATGAACTAGTTTTCTAAATGTGCATGCAATTTTAAAGGGAGATGATATTTTGGTACTTGATTCAGTTATTGGAAAACATTAAAATATGTTTCATTGTTTACTGTTTTTTTTTTTTCTGAGACAGAGTCTCAAGCTGTCGCCCTAGGTAGAGTGCTGTGGCATCATAGCTCTCCGTTACCTCCAACTCCTGGGCTCAAGTGATTCTCCTACCTTGGCCTCCCAAGTAGCTGGGACTACAGGTGCCTGCCACAATGCCTGGCTATTTTTTGGTTGCAGCCATCATTGTTGTTTGGCAGGCCTGGGCTGGATTCGTACCCACCAACTTAGGTGTGTGTGGCTGGCACCTTAGCCGCTTGAGCCACAGGCACCAAGACTAAAATATGTTTAAACAACTTGGATATATAAATGTATTTTTTCTAACTAAATTTTATGAAATCTAACTATGAATCAAGTTTTTCTGATGAAAATTTAGCATTGAGATGTACTATAGTAAAATACATACCTATATTTCAAAGACTTACTATGACAAAAAGAATGAAAAATGTTGCAATAAATTTTATATATGATTACATGATAGCAGTTGGAATATAGGCAGTCCCAGGGTTATGTATGAGATAGGCTCTATAGGTTTGTTCTTAAGTTGAAATTGTAGGTAAGTTGGAGCAGGTAAATTTACCTATTACCTATAAGCAAGAATCTCTGTTCAGGCTCAGTGCCTGTGGCTCAGCGGCTAGGGTACCAGCCACATACGTCAGAGCTGGTGGGTTTGAGCCCAGCCCTGGCCTGCCAAACAATGATGACAACTACAACCAAAAAATAGCCAGGCATTGTTGTGGGTGCCTGTTGTCACAGCTACTTGGGAGGCTGCCGCAAGAGAATCGCTTTAGCCCAAGAGTTTGAGGTTGCTGTGAGCTGTGATGTGACAGCACTCTACTGAGAGTGATATCATGAGACTCTGTCTCAAAAGAAAAAAAGTCTGTGTTCATAAGTGCAAGTTTTATGGCAGTCAGGTGTTTGTAACTCGGGGACTTACTATAATGGCCTCTGTAAGTGTGAGTTATATGTAAGTTAAATGTTTATAACTTGGGGACTATCTGTATACTGGTTAAATAAAATGTTATTAAAATTACTTTGCACTTGTTTCTTTTTTGTTTTTTTGAGATAGAACATTGCTCTGTGACCCCTGCTAGAAAGTAGTGATGCCATCACAGCTCACTGCAACCTCAAACTCCTAGTCTGAAGTGATTCTCCTGCCTCAGCCTCCTGAATAACTGGAACCGCAGGTAGCTATACATGGCCAATTTTTTCTATTTTTTGTAGAGACAGGGTCTCGTTCTTGCTCAGGCTGGTCTCAAACTTCTGGCCTCCCAGAGTGATAGGATTGCAATCATGAGCCACTGTTCCCAGCCTCCTTTTACTTTTTTAGGATGACTAATAGAAAAGTTTAAATTACATATGTAGATTGCATTCATATCGATTAGACAGCACTGGTCTAGAACATAAGGCATGGAGATGACAGTCTCTCTCATAAATTGCCAGCTCTTTTAAAGATGGACACTTGTTCATCTTCATTTTCCCCCAGTGCTTACTTAGCATAATACTTTTTATGTAGTAGGTAATCAATAAATGTTTGCTAAGTTTAATTTCATTTGGAATAAGACACTACTTTCTATTATGAGAAACTACTCTCATCTTGTGGGATTTAGAATTGGTGGTAAGGGATGATCATTAAACTTGGGATATTTTTAAACATTTTTCCGACCACAGGGATATAACATACTTCACATTTCTTGTCTTTCCTTAGCTGCCAGTGTTTTGAGCACCTTTATTTGCTTCTGAGTTCACAACAGTGCCAAAATACTTGACAGTACTGAATAATTGAGCTCTTTTTATACTGATTACTTCTGTCAGCACCAAGATAGAAAAGCAAAGATGAAATATCTGGAAGAATCCAGAGGGAAAAGAGAGGAAGGGCAATTCGAGGGAGAGAGAAGATATCTTAAAAGCCAAAGTGGGTGGAAATCTAGTTGATAATTTAGGAAATAGAACTGAAAATCTAGCCATAAATACTAGGCACTGTAGAGAGAAAGACTCCCAAAAGGGCAAGGCAGGTACAAAGACCAGAGGCTCAGTTACTTTCCAAATCAATGAACAAGAAGTCAGGGTGTGAAAGCTGCGATGGAGAATGATGATGTTCAAATCAACACGCAAGGGCAGCAGGTTATATACACCCTTGAAGGCCTGGGTCTAGAAGGCCACCAGGAAACTGTTTTCATTCACCCTGAATGAGTCTGGGGTATGATCAACTTTCTCATCTATTAAGTTGTTTTGATTCTGCTCGCTGGAAGGGGGTGCACACCAACTTGGCCAAATGTCTGGGCACCTGTAAGATGGGGTGACATGACCTGTGACATGACCTTCCATCACATTACTCAAGAAAGCACAAGGGACAAGAGAGAGTTCCCCATAAAGGGTCCTTCTCCTAAGGAATAAAAGAGGGTTCCCTGTAAAGGACCCTTCTTGTAACTGATCCTGCACCACTAACAGAAAGTAAAAAATTGTGGCTTTTCAAAACCTATGATGCAGGTTCAGTTGCAATGTGAGGCACTGATGCCAACTTTTACAGAGCTATAGGAGGCAAAAGGAAAACATTTTCACACAATGTATAACCACAATTGCCCATTTAACCTTTTACTTCCTTAGGCAATAAAACTTCTATTTATTGGGTGAAATACTACACTAAGTTTGTAGCCTTATAAAACTAGAATACTCTTTGGTTTATTTAATGTTTTGGGGCCCATAGGGTTAGGTTAGGGAAAGGGACTGTGTTAGAGGCCATCAAAGCTATCACTGTGTGCAGATAAGCCCCTGAATGCCTATGGAACTTCTCCCTGGCTGGATCAAACCTCAAATCGGCATCTGTGTTTCTTAGTGTGATGTTAGTCTTCCTTCAGAAGGCTAAGTGAAGAGCAGAGGGAAAAGCATGTGCTGGGTGTTTTGTGGGGACCGCCCCCATGTTATCTTACTGATTCCTCATAACAACCTATAAAGTAGGCATTGCCACCTTCACTTTATATATGGGAAAGCTGAGAAGTATGTCTTATAAATTACAGACATGGGCGTCTAACCCAGTGTTTCCGCAGAGCACATTTCCTATACTGTTCTCAGTGTGAGATCTAAGATGGAATTATTGAGGGGTGACCTCCCTGAGCTTACATTTTAACTTAATCCCCATTAGCCTACACTGCATTTCTCAAGGGTCTCCCTGGAAATTATTTAGTCAATGAGCCTCTACTGAAAAACAGATGATTGAAATATAGGAAATGTTCACAGAGTAACATGTAGAAAACATTCTCCTTAATAATTGAAAAGATGTATATTAAACAACAGTGATGAGATTTTAAAATGCTTTTTCTCAGACCTTCAAGTTGGCTATGTACATACTCTAAATGTACAATCTCCAATCTATAAGGGTGAGCCCCTAATTCTAGCCTGAGTTCAAGGAAATCCAAAGCCCTTGCTTTTCCTAATTATCTGGCTCTCTAATCCAGGTCCAACTTCTCCCTTAGTGACCTTGACCTCATTTTTATCTTGAAGGTCTATCTGTATACATATATACTTCCTGCCAGTTTGGTCCTAGCTTGACTATTTGAAATTCCCTTTGGTCCCCAGCTTCCTCTTTGCCTCCTATGAAAATGTCCACTAAGGCTCATCATAAGGAATCTAATGTGGTCACAGCTATTCAGTTGACCATGTCGGCATTAGGGAGCTAGGGCAGGATACCACTGATCTCACACCATGAAGAGCACCATGATGTAATAGCCTGCTAGACAACACAAGATCAGGTGGAAACAAAAAAGGAGGCAGAAGTCAGTGACCAGCACACAGATCTTGGAGGTACCTCTGTGTTCCTGCCATCTGGGGCACTCAGTCAGAGATAGCAGTCAACTTCATAGCCTACCCACAAAGCTGAGCAGATTATCTTCAGAAGTTGCACCTCACTTGAGTTCCTAGATGGCTAGTCTACATACTTAGCCTCAGAGCCTACCACAGTCATCCTCCACCCAGCAAGATGTCCACAAATCGCTCATTTTGGAGAAGTGTAGGGATTAGATGTGCCTGACCCAGAAAATCAAGCAGTGGCTCCACTCAGGCAAAAAGCCTGCCCAACAAAACCACCCAGGCAGGAATAGCCAAAGCAACCTCAACAATAAAAACTACAACAGAAACATTGGAGGAATCATATTACCTAACTTCAAATTATACTACAGAGTTTTAGTAACAAAAACAGCAAGGTACTAGTGTAAAAAACAGATACACAGACCAATAGAACACAATAGTGAACTCAGAAATACATCCGCACATCTATAGTGCACTTATCTTTGACAACGTTGCCAAGAACATATGGTGGTGGTGGGGGTGGGAGGGGCGGGGACAACAATCTGTCCAATGAGCAGTGCTGGGCAATTGGATTTCCATATGCAGAATAATGAAACCAGACCCTTCTTACTTGCCGTATAAAAAAATCAAATCAAAATGGATTAAAGACTTAAACCTAAGACTTGAAACTATAAAGCTACTAAGAGAAAACATTGGGGAAATGTTTTGGGACATTTGTCTGGGCAAGGACTTCTTCAGTAATACCCTCAATGTGCAGGCAATCGAAGCAGAATTGGACAAATGGGATCACATCAAGCTAGAAGCTTCTGCACAGCAAAGGAAGGATTCAACAAAGGGAAGAGACAATCCACAGACTGCCAGAAAATATTTGCAAATTACCCATCTGAAAAGGGAGTAATAAGTATTTTAGGAGCTCAAACAACTCAATAGGAAGAAATAAAATAAGTCAATTAAAATTGGGCAAAGGATCTAATAAACATTTCTCAAAATAAGACATATGAATGTTTAACAGGTATATGAGTAAACACTCAACACTGTTAGTCATCCGAGAAATGTAAATCAAAACTACAGGGAGATATAACTACAGCCAGTTAAAAAGGCTTCTATCAAAAAGATAGGCAGTAACAATTGCTGGCAAGGGTGTGGAGAAAGGTGAACTCTCGTACATTGTTGATGGGAATGTAAATTAAATTAATGTGCCACTATGAAGAATAGTATGAGGTTTTCTAAAAAAACTGGAAATAGAACTACCCTATAACTTAGCAAATCCACAGCTGGGTATATATCCAAAGGAGAGAAAATCAATATATCAAAAAAATATCTGCACTTCCATGTTTTTCGCAGCACTATTCACAATAGCCAAGATTTGGAATCAGCCTAAATGTCCATCAATGAATGAATGGATAAAAAAATTGTGGTATATATACTCAATGGAATATTATATTGACACAAAAATAATGAAATCTTGACATTGCTGTCATATGGATGGAACTGGAGAACATTATGTTAAACCAAGCACAGAAAGACCAATCTCACATGTTCTCACTTATATATGTGAGCTAAATAGTAAAGACAATTGATCTCTTGGAGACAGAGGGTAGAATGATGGTTACCAGTGGCTGGGATGGGTAGTGGGGGGGTTAGATAATTTGGGCATGGTTAATGGGTACAAAAATATAGTTAGATTAGAGTAAACAATATTTGATAGCATAACAAAGTGACTATAATTAACAATAAGTTATGCTATGCTTTAAAGTAAGAATGTTCCTAACACAAAGAAATGATAAATGCCTAGGGTGTTAGATATTCCAATTATTCTGATTGATTAATTCACATTGTACATTGTATCACATGTACCCTATACAGATAAACAACTATGTACCTATAATATTTTAAAAGAAAAAAAAGAAAATTCAACAAGTTCTACGTGATGGTTTGATAACATTAAGGAAGGTTCTTAAATTGGAATTTTATCCACATTAAATGATAAGGTGATTTGAAGCAAAGGAATGAAATACTCACAATTGCCCATAGCTATTACTGAAATTTGATTTGCATAGATTAGAATTTCCAGAGTGTCTGAGGCTAAAGTGGTAGAGAAGATTTAAGTGAAATTTAGAGAGGCCCGTGCACACAGAGATACGATGAGGAGAGCCCGGAGGCAGGCGAGCGCGGATCATGTTCAGTGACTAGTGAGAGATGGAGAGTCACGGGGAGGGCGGCTGAGAAGGGGATTTGGAGCAGACTGTGGGTGGTTTTGAACACTAGACAGGGCTTGCTCTTAATCACCAGGGTCGTAGAGAGCCAACAAGAGTTTTGAACACAGTAGTAACTCCCCCCAGTTCTTTCTACTTTTAATAGGGTGAAGTATGACAAGTATATCTGAATTTATTCAGAAATGTTTTGTCCTAGGCACACATAAAAAGTATATATGTATGTACACGTATATACATATGTGTACATACATATAAATCCATACATATGTATATGTGTGTGTATATATATGTATATGTATATGTTTTTTGTCTGTTTGGTTTTCTTTTTTTTGAGACAGAGCCTCAAGCTGTCACCCTGGGTAGAGTGCTGTGGCATCACAGCTCACAGTAACCTCCAACTTCTGGGCTCAAGCGAGTCTCCTGCCTCTGCTTCCCAAGTAGCTGGGACTATAGGCGCCCGCCACAACGCCCGGCCATTTTTTGGTTGCAGCTATCATTGTTGTTTGGCGGGCCCAGGCTGGATTCGAACCTGCCAGCTCAGGTGTATGTGGTGGTGCCTTAGCCGCTTGAGCCATAGGGTTGGTTTTTTGAGACAGAGTCTCACTTTGTCGCTCTCAGTAGAGTGCTCTGGAGTCACAGCTCACAGTGACCTCAAACTTTTGGGCTTAAGTGATTCTCTTGCCTCAGTCTACCAAGTAGCTGGGACTACAGGTGCCCACCATAATGCCTGGCTATTTTTAAATTGCAGTTGTTATTGTTATTTAGCTGGTCTGGGTGGGGTTCAAACCCATCAGCCTGGGTGTATGTGGCTGGCGCCCTACACCTTGAGCCACAGGCGCCGTCTGTATATGTATATATACAGATTGATTTTATCCCCATAACAACTCAAAGGAGTGGGTTATTTTTATTTCACAAATGAAGAAATTGATGCTTAGAAAGGCTAATTTGTCTGAGGATAACAGCAGTGGGCTTCTTCCAACAGTGGGAAAGTTTTGCTTCCTTTTTAAGAATTACCCCAGGAAACAGGGCCTGATGGGATCTGTAAACGACTTCTTCATTAGGGGTAGGAGGTGGTGAGTAGACAGAGCATTCTGTGGAAGCCAGCCTCCAGAGCAAGTGGCCGGCATGGTTTCCATGGTAATAGGTACCAACCCTTGCACAAAATCTCATCCTCCTCTAGGCCAGAGAACCCAATCTGATGATCTCATTCAAGCCATGGAGTCAGAGCCACTCAATTTGTGTCAGCTCAGGGCACTGCCTCTAGAAAAATACTTTTTATTTTAGCAAATCATTATTAATGAATCTTGCTTCTTGTCTCAGAAATGTTCTCCAGCTCAGTGATGCATTGGATGAAGGAATGGTTTTTGAAATTTTCCGTCTCTTTCATAGCCTTCAGGTTTGGCTCATGTGAAAGAGTTGAGAAGGTGGAAAATTTTCTTCATCTGTAATGACATCTGTATGCTGATTATCTCTCTATATACGAATCTAAGATGTGTCATTTGGTATCACATGATGTCACATGGTCATTTTAGCTTAATTCTCAGACCCATCTCTTTCTAGTTCTGTGATTTGAAGCAAAATAACAAAGTCCCTCGGGGCTCAGTTTTCTTGTCTGAATTATGGGAAAAGATGCTGGAACTTCATAATGAGGAAATGGATGAAAAGCTCTTAACACACAGCTAAAAGCCAACTAAATTATTAATTCCATACGGATTGGCTTTCTGGGTTTTTACTACTTAGGGAGAATTTATTAGTAAATTTTGACACTGATTATCCAAAGGAGTTGGGAAATATAGTGTTTGAATTAATTCAATATTACCAGTAACTGAGTTGATACACACACACAAACATACATAAAACCAACACAAGATCAATAAAATATAAGGAATAAGATTCACAAATACATTTGAAGAGCAATATTATTGTAAATCACTTAAAACCCAGGGGTTGAATCCAATTGGCTAACTCCAGAGTCTCTTTAAGCTGCCAAAGATATGAACATAAACAGGTTTTGCATGCACCTACTTTGCAAATACATCGTTGAGGTATTCCTTCTTACTTATAAGCTGAAATACACCTGAAATAGACCCTAATTGTGTAACTATGAGAAAGTCATTTGAATTGTCAAGGTTAATTTTCCTTATCTGTGAAACAGAGATAATCATAATACCTCTGTCATGGAATTGTGATGTTTAAATGAAATAGTCAATAAAAGGCACTTAGCATAGGTAGCATGCACTCATTAAATGTCAGGGTAATGGATTTGCTTTGAGCCCACCCGGATCCTCTTTACAAGCCACAGTGCACTCATGCTTTGGCTGCTGTTTATGTTAACAAGTCACAGCTGCCCTCCAGCAGAATTGAGCCCTCAGCCAAACAGAAGCTTCCTTGCCCAGAAGGAAACACCCCTACCTCCCAGGACAGATATCAGTTAGTGGCAACAGACTTGGTACAAAAAGCTGGACCCTTTGACTCAAGATGGAATTAATATGTAGTGCAACTTGAGCCATTTTGTAAGATTAAACCCAAACTAGTCTTCAAACACACACTTGTTTAAGCATTCTACTCCTGTCCTAGCCTGCGTCCTTCACTTCTCTCATCCTGGAAGCACTTTCCAATCACTTAAAAGAATCTTCATCTCAGTTCTCCATGCTCAGGAACCCAACTTAACACATTGCTGACAGGTCCCTAGTTACCCAGTAATACAGATAGTTTCTGCATAAAATTGCTGGTCAACAATGTGTTAAGATGTTAGAAGCGCTAAGTGATTCTTTATTATAAGCAGCTGAGAGATGAAGCAGGGAAAGAATAAAACAGGCTGAATTTGAATTGAGACTGGAAGAAATGAATCAGGGAACAGCTGCCCTGTTAACACATTGTGGACCAGCAATTTTATGCAGAAACTATCCATTGTTATTGGATAACTTAAGACAGCAATGTGTTGAGACAACTGGCATTGGTGGTAATCTTAGGAAGGTGACCATGTGGTTGAGATTCTAGAGTTGGTTTACTTCTGGCTGGATGACAACAAGGACCATGATGGAGGTAGGTGGCGCTTTGATCCTCTCTGTATGCTGCATGGAGTGGTTGTTCAGGTTTCCCTTTGTGAAGACTTGGGATGGATTCGGGTGGAAAGGGATGAACTATCTGATGCAAGGTCCCAGGCATTTGAGAAATGAGGGAAAATAGTAATTATGAGTTCTCTGGAATTGAATGAACAGTTGAAGAGAGAAAATTACAGGCTCATATCAATTAGTCAAAAATTTAAAGCAAAACAGCAGAGTCACATGGTTCAAATCCCCCAAGTGGGGTGGGGTGGGAGCAGAAACAGCTCACAGAACTTGATTGAAATAGTGCACAGCTCTGAGAAGGCAGTTCTTAGCCTAGGTAGGTCTCTTCAGCCAATGTCAGGGCCTTGATAGGGAAAGAGTGGGACCTTGAAACTTAGAATAGGGAAATCTCTGCATAGACAGACTTCCACCTTTTATTTCCCCCAAATCCTCGGATTGTGAAGAAGTGGTCTTTTCCTTATTATTGAAGATAGAGTCCTTCATCCCCCATTTTGCTTGAAGCCCATAAAGAGACTTCAAAGGCCGTATAAGGCAATAAATGGTCCTTCTCAGGATATGGCCTCACCTCCCTTACTTGCCACCTGACCCATAACAAGCATCAAATCCTTATTGCTCAGCCAGAAAATCCTTATTGCTTTGCTGGGCCTGCCAAAAGGAAGGTATCATATATCAAAGAAGGCTTAGGAACTAGAGAAAACTTACTAGCAGAAGCTAGGAGAGGACATCTGAAAGAAGACCCTAAAAGTGCTTGACCAAGGTGAACAGAGTATAAGCTTGTTAGGGGAAAGCTGGTGGGTATGTGGACACTCCACCCCTGCCTTATGCTACTCCCCAAGCAAGGGTTAGGAGATGACTCAGAATTCCTGCCGGGAAAGCCTTTGGAAGGTTGGAAAAAATAATGACCTACACAATGTAAATAGAAATGCAAGAACTATTGTAACAAATGATAGAAGAAGGCATCAGAAAGCAAGTGGATACACTGGATTGAATTTGCTGTATAAGACAAGAGTACTACTAGTTGACCAAGTTCTCAAGAGCAGGGGTGTCCAACCTGCAACCTGGGCTATGTGCTGATTTTGTGAGGACTTTTTTTGCTTATCTGTGAAGTTGGGATAGTACAAAAAGTATGTATGTACCTTTTTTGGTGCTAACTAGCTTTTTGTGTTTATTTAATGTGTGACCCAAGACAACTCTTATTCTTCCAATGAAAAAGAAAGAAAGTGGGGGGAAGGTTGTATACCCTGGCTCAAGAGGACCCAGAGGTCAATCCATTTAGCAAGGTGATAAGAAATGCAGGTGAGGGGGCATCACTACTGAGGATCCCAGCCAATAGGTGTCTTTTTTTTTTTTTGACAGTTTTTGGCTGGGGCTGGGTTTGAACCCATCACCTCCAGTATGTGGGGCCAGAGCCCTGCACCTTGAGGCACAGGCGCTGCCCAGTAGGTGTCTTTTGTAAGCCAGTGCTGGTGGAAGGATGTGTGGTTACAATAGTGGGTCCCTAACATTATTGGAATGGAGGAGAAACAGGTGAAGTGGCAGTCCTCGACTGTCCAAATCAAGGTGGGTATAATTGTGATAATGGGCAACAAGGTCAGAATGATAGCCTGTGAGGTATCAAAGGAGATGGCCATAATGTGGTGTTCCTAGGGACAAGATTGACAGCCAATCAGAGTACTGTTTTTTATAGTAGAAACTCTGTAAGTTGCCTATTCAAGGGACTGTAACAAACCGGTCAACATACAAGGGTGGTCAACATAAGGAACATCCATTGAGTACATGTGGTGTGTGTTCTGTCTGTAAAAATGAGGTCAACTTAAGGAGGTCGTCAGTGTAGGGAGATAGTCAGCTGTGGACGTTCTACTGTATATATAATCAAGAGACCAAGGGTGGTGAGTAGAAGGGTAAAGTCACACTCTCTTGCTCAGTTTTTGGCTCTCCGCTTCAGAACTACTAACTGAAGGAGAGGCAAGATTCTCAGGAGGAAGGATCAGCAAAACCATGGCAAGTACATATAGCAGTTAGTTCTCCAGTCTTTCCCCAAAGAGATGTTTGGTTTTTACCTAGATCTTTCAAGAGCCATTAGATGCATTTTTTGAGTTGATGCATGCCCTGGATTTCAGAGCACCAACGTGGCATTCCAGTAGCACAGGAGCTCACAAGACTCATGCAACAAATGGAACACTGGCCCAGAGCCACCTCTCAGTGGAACCAGTGGTCATTTCTCTGCTTACCAGCTTTGTAATTAGAAGAGACATACCTAGCATTTGGCAGAACCCTCACACACCTTCATTCCCCAGCCTATACAGTGAGAAGTCCTAGAGTCAGAAAGACGAAGTGGAAACTCCTAAACATTCACACTGCCTTTCTACTCATACCAAGATAAACAAAACATTTCATCCCAGAGGACTGGAAAGATAAACAAAACGTTTCATCTCAGTGGGTTAGTTCCACTCTGAGATCTAAAGGATGCAGGTTTGGTGGCTTCTGTTTCATTCCCCTCTAAATCACCAGTCCGATCCTTGCAAAGCTGTTGAATTCCAGCCAAGAACATATTTGAATAATATGAAATCAAAATATGAAATATGGAACCAAATAGTAATCCTAATTGCAACTGCTGTGCTGGATGTCGTTATTACTTATGATAAACTTACGAGAGCGTTCTCTTCCCCAAGGGAGTTTATGTCTTTCGTGGATTCATGAGTTTGGGGATTTTCAAACAGACAAATTAGATACAGTCAGTTCCTTAAACTGGGCTGAGGATTTGAAATGCATTGTGGTGGTGAAGTGGAGTGAGAATATAGACAGCTCTTGAATGACTTCAGATTTCTACTAAGTGGGGCTTTCAAATAATTATGGCAATTAACAAATTTACATATTCTGGGAAAAGCTTATACTATCTCAAATCTTGTTTTCAAATGGTTTAAAATAAATGCCTGACAAACAAGTATAATTCACAGTTGGGAATAAAAATGGATTTAAACTTCATGGAGGGATGTGGGGAAATCAGAAACTACCCCTGTCCTGACTGAAAAGTACAATCTTTCTTACCCACCGAAGCTGGTTCCCTGCCTGGCTTCCCCAGGTCTGGCTTTAGAAGAACCGGAGGTAACACAAAAAGGCGGAAATCAAATTATACCAGAACTTTGAGAATCTACCCCCTCCCCAACCTTCACACAGATCATTCACACAAATCTCCCCCCCACCCCCAAAAGCCTTCTAGGGACATATCACCAGGATGAAAAGAAAAAGAGCAGCGGGTAGCCCAGGGCTGCATGGAGCTCTTACCCTCCCTCAGCAGCCGATCAAGGCCAGCAGCCTGAGAGCAGGAGCCACACGGAAAGAGGGTGCTCTCAACCGGTCCCCACCGCCGAGCTTCGTTAAAGTCCTTCTTCCCCAGGAACGAAGGCAGGGTGAGTCTTATCCTCTCAGTCGCCTGCCGCCTTGGAGTCCTCAAAGATAAACACTCGGCCTTTTGTTTAAGTTTGCAGCACTCTTCTCTACAGGGTCCCATCTTCACTACAGGGTCCCAGACCGGGGAGAAGTTAGAAGCGGTATGAAATTGTTGTCATCTCTCCTTTTCCCATGGCTTCTGATTTCCTTGATTAGATGACAGCAGAAACCCTATGTGTTTTCCAGAGGGTTTATCTAAAGCTTTTCTACTCCCATGGCCTTGTGGCTCCCTCTTCACTCATTTCCCCTCTCTGGCCTGGGAGCCGATGGTGTCATTTGCCCCGATGGTGTTACTGGCCCTGCTTCTTTGCCATTCTCTGCACTAACGTTCTTGCTGCAGCCTCCCTTGAGTGGGCCCTGATCGTAGGCTCAGCCGTGCTGCCTGCTTTCTTGCAGCATGACTGAGCCTCCCTCATTTTCACTCCCTCTCTTGTAGCTCTGGCATTTGCCCTGAGAAGGACGTGTCTGAGATAGGGAGGATGGACTTCATATGCACAAAGCTGCCCCACTCATTTGCAGCCTAAAGTGGAGCCTCTCAGCTGGACCACAGGCCCACAGTGAGAGGCAAAGCCCAGCCCTGGTCCACTGACCCCCCCCTGCATGTGAACAGCAGTAAATGATTGCTGTATCAGGCCATGGAGTTATGGAGTGCTTTTACTCAGCAATAGCAGGATGGGCCTCAGGATTCCACTGGAATCAACAATAGCAAATTAAAACCCTTCTTCTCAGATGGCTAACATTATCTCTGAATCTCAAGATATCACTGGTGGACATGGCTTGTCCTATATCCCATAAAACATACAGACTTCTATGAATACTCAAGAAATAGATCAACAACAAATACAAAAGCCACAATTTTGCAAGAGTCTAAAACTACTAGGAAGGTATGAAACTTGATTTAGAATAGTCCACTGGTTTATTAAAAGTTGTAAAGACAAGTGTGGTGCTCATACTTACCTTTATTTTGGCCTTTTATTTCATCTTTGAATTTCTTTCTTTCTTTCTTTTTTTTTTTTTTTTGAGACAGAGCCTCAAGCTGTCACCCTGGATAGGGTGCAGTGGCATCACAGCTCACAGCAACCTCCAACTCCTGGGCTCAAGCAAGTCTCCTGCCTCTGTCTCTCAAGTAGCTGGGACTACACATGCCCTCCACAATGCCTGGCCATTTTTTGGTTGCAGCCGTCATTGTTGTTTGGCGGGCCTGGGCTGGATTCGAACCCACCAGCTCAGGTGTACGTGGCTGGCGCCTTAGCCTGTTGAGCCACAAGTGCCGAGCCTCATCTTTGAATTTCTTTCTTTCTTTTTTTTTTTTTTACACCTGTTAGTATCAATTTTATTTTTTTTATAATACATGTATTTTATTATTTTATTATTCTTCATTACATTATTTCCCTCCCCACCCCCCCACCCCCAGTGGTAAGACAGAATTTATTTACAGAAAAGAATACAGAAAACACTAAAGCTCCTGGTAGAGGGAGAGAATTCAAGTGGGGAGAGAGAAGCTCTCTCCGTTTCTCTCCTGGTCTTTATTTTTGAATTTCTTAAGTATGATACCACAGAGATGACATTAAACATTATTAAGCAGTTGATACTTTGTTAGGTATTCAAA
>CAUYON010164604.1:0-14560 GCA_963573935.1 Arctocebus calabarensis | reverse complement strand
CCTCAAGCTGTCACCCTGGATAGAATGCTGTGGCATCACAGCTCACAGCAACCTCCAATTCCTGGGCTCAAGTGAGTCTCCTGCCTCCACCTCCCAAGTAGCTAGGACTACAGGCGCCTGCCACAACACCCGGTCATTTTTTGGTTGCAGCCATCATTGTTGTTTGGCGGGCCCTGGGGCTGGATTTGAACCTGCCAGCTCAGGTGTATGTGGCTGGCACCTTAGCCCGTTGAACCACAGAAGCAGAGCCGATACATACAAATAATTAACATGTAGCTGAACATAGTTAAGTGTATAACAAATGCTTGTTATCATTATTATTGTTGTTGGGAATTACCTTACTATTTTATCATTGCCAGCAAGTCTATGGAATAATTCTTAAAAACCCAAAGTCACTCACTGTGTTTGTTAGAAAACTCTTGGTTTCTAACTTTATAGCTGTATGGTTTATAGATTAAGCATATCACCTAATTTATCTACTGAATTTAGGGTGTGCAACTATTCTGGGCTAGAGGTTACATCAGGAAGTTTCACTACTATAAGTTGGATATACAATAAATACTGAGTTTTTTTTTTTTTTTAAATGGCTGAGGTGGGTGTTTGGTTGCATCTGATGTAAAAATTTTCTAGGCCATGAAACAAACTCAAAATTATTTTTTGGAGAGGACTGTAGCTCATGGGCAGGTGCTCTTTTGTCTCAAATCTGAGTAGAGGTATGGTAGCCTCTTATCATAGCTCAGTGACTACATACAGAGTTCAAATAATTATTAACACACATGATTATACATAGGGTTCATTATTAAAATTTTATAGTATCAGTATAAGGCAACAATGTAGATAATTTTAGGAAGTATCATTTTGGACCCTGATCCTCAACATCTTTTAAAAACTCATCTAAAAAATAATTAAAGAGGTTTTCTGAAGGTAATGCAATTCATTCATTATTAGATATTCTAAACAGTGCTTTTCAAAGTACCTGTGATGAAGGACCAGTCGGTTATTTTGGTTTCTTTTGTTTTAGATTTCTACTCTGCTTTGGACCAATAAAATGTCATAGCAATGTCTTGGTATAACAGTTCATAAATACTCTCAATTTTTGTATTTATCTCTTCAATAATGAGTAACAAATGGTTTGCAGACTGGCACCAGTCCTGAGATGACACTTTGGGTAAGGCATGCTTGAAAACCTCCCCTTAGAATAAGCTAGACTGCCAGAGAGGTGTATATTTGGCCTCTTGAAGTTGTATATTGGCTTCTATTGATTTTAAAAAAGAAACCCTACTAAATTTTTTGGTGTATGATTTTATAGATATTTCTGAGGATAATGTATCAATACCTTGCATTTTGCTCTTTCATCTTTACAATGCTCCAAGGAACGTTTCCTGGGGACTCAGTATCAGGAATAGTAATCCTTTTCTAGCAACTGATTCTTTTTACTCACAGACATCCTGGGTCTTGGTTAATGATTGTAGTTTCTTTTTTTTTTTTTTTTTTACTTCCTAAGTCTTAGAGCCTTATTTGTGGTCCATTTCTAACAGGATGTAAAGGACTTCATAGCTTTTTTTTTTTTTTTAAATATTTACTTCATGTTGGTCTTAATTTTTCTTATATAATTTTAAAGTAAAATTATTGCTCTATTAAAGGCATACAAACATCAAGTTAAATAATTTTAGAAACAAGATGGAAACAAGTACACAAGGAATGAAAAGTGCAAGGAGTTTTGTGTTCCATGATGTGGCCTAAATCTGCTTTAGCTTTTGAAGAAGTGAGTGGCAGCATACTGTCAGCTCGTACTGAGCTCTGGACCATTCAACTTTACAGCTTGATTGAGACTTGTTTTTAATGCAGGATTCTGCAATTAAATTTCAACTTCTTGTTTGTAGACTAGTACTGTGTTATGAACTATGCTTCCCAACTTTGTATCATTTATAGATATGATAGATTCTCTTCCATGTAGTATGACAAAAGGACAAAATGATTATTACTCTAAGCTTTATTTTATTTTCCTTTTTCTACTCCAATTTCAACATACCTTCAAATCATCTTTGGTAAGAAGGCAGGGTATTAAAAATATATTATTGAAGAAAACTGTTCAATAGTATAGGAGCTAAGAAATAGGTTTCTGTGGCATGCTGACAACTTCTACTTTTCAGAAACATTAATCGATGTGTGAAAATAAATTAATGCTTTGACAAGAATCTTGGTTTGAGCATTTTCAAGTGGTAACTTTGGCTTATTTAAGGGTTAACCTCAATGAGCAAACAGCATTTTTAGAAATGCAGTTCCAAAATAAAACAGAAATCACCAACCACTTTTCAGAAAGCCAACTGTACTATTTTGTAGAAAGATGTTTGTAAAATGTAAAGTCAATACAATAACTTTCATAAAATAAGCAATGTGAAAACATCCATAACTTTCCATTTATAACCAATAATTCTTTTTCATTATTTAAATCCAGGACAACATATCAAAATTAATGGGGAGATGCATAGATTTCATGTGCATCTATGAATGTGGGATGCTATTAAGTTTTCTTTATAAGCTTTTGTTCAAATACCAGTCTATAAAGAAATGCAAATATAGCTCTTTTTGTTTACTGCATGTTTCTAAAATAGATATGAAACTTTCATCACATAATATTCATCTTGTTAAGTAGTAATTTATGAAATGATGTGGAATAGACAAATGAAGATGGACAGCAGTTTTCTCCTGCTTTTCTTCAATGCCGCAGCCTTCTCTGCTCACGCGCCCTTCGTCGCTGCCTCCACCTTACCTCTCCACTGTTTTCTTGAGTTCCATTTCTACTTTGCTCACATAGAGATATCCTCACCTCCTTATTTCCTTGTGAGAATCGTATCTCTCTATGTTTTATCATTCCCTTGTCAAATGTGCAAAGGAGGCAATGAAATTAACATTATTGAGAAAGCCAAAGTGTTTTCAGTTTGTACTGTTAGAACAGGCTACATTATTTTCTACTAAGATATCAATTATTTACTGAAAGCTTCTCCATATTAGTTTTTATTCCAAAAGAAAAGTGAGGCGTTCCTGATCATGTATGTAGATCTCATGCTATGAGGAATTTATTTAGTACCACACATGCTATAATATTCAGGGTGTAGAAAGCAAACAGATATTTACCACTGTGAATTCTTAAGTGCTCTTTAAGGTGATGTTTGTATTTGAAAGCTTTTCCACATTCAGTGCACTTGAATTTACGATTACCCCCAGACTGCGTCACATGTCTCTGTAAGAAAAAATTGGTATTTTATTTATAAAGCAAAAGAACTTTACTGAAGAATATCTAATAAGCTAGAAGTAATGTGTCAGGTGATTTCAGTGATTGTTTTATTTCTTAAAGCCTTCCATTGTAGCAGTTACAAAAATCTAACTAAATCTTGAATTTACTACCCAAAAGGATGGTGATGCTGGAAAAATAATTGTGATATAGACAAAAAATTTCCACTTTCTAATTGAAAGTTTCAGAGTCACACTTCATTATAAACAATATAGTATTTAGCAAAATTGAAGTAATATACACTTTACTAGGAGATCGAAATTATCCTGTCTGCATTCTAATTTAAGAAAAAGAAACTGAGTCTGAGCATACTCAATACCTTTCTAAAGCACAGTTACTTAACAGAAGAACAAAGTCTCTGAATAGAAGGGAAAGGCAGGTTTTTCTAGTACTTACTTTAACTTGCCTCTTATATATGTTTAATATTTCCAAAACATACTTTAAATCTGATGATTTAAAAAAAATACTTTCTTTTCTCAGCCAAATGTGGACTATTCTTCTATCTGACTGGTTTAACAAATTCCCAATTTTATATATCTCAAATAAGTCTTCACACTTAAATTAATCTTACAAAAGCACTGAATTGTACCAATGCCTACTCATGAAACTCTGAAGGATCCCCATTCACTCCTGAATAAAGATTCTGAGTCTATGATTCCAAGATGACTGCCCTTCAGTTGCTGGGTGATTCTTCACGAGATGTCTCAACGAGACGTCCATACCTCAGTAATTTAGCAAGTCACAGCTTGTTGCACATACTGCTCCTCTCTCTCTCCTTGCTCTGGTTTGCACTATTTCTTATTCCTTGGCTATACATCTCTTTAATTCTGACAGTTAAGATTCTATCTATCTTTTTTAAAGGCTTAACTCAGCACTACCTGCTTCAAGCTCACCCTACCTGGAATTTCCCTTCTGCTGTCTTTTACATAGGAAGGAAAGAGAGTAAGTACTTATTCTGTGCTGGGCCCTACTTCATCCAAACCTGTGCTAAACCTCTGCCCTCAACTCCAGACTATTATAGCCAACTATTTTTCTGATATTGTCAGTGCAAGGTGGTAGGCATCTGATACTTACCATGATTAGTATTAAACTCTTAATTTCCCCACTGCAAAATGATTCTTTTCCTAGTGTTTCCTGCCTTGGTGAATAGCATCTTTATTCATTTGGTTATTGCTCAGGCCTCAAAACGTGGAGTTACCCTTGATTCATCATCTTCTCCTATACCCTTGCCCGATCTATCAGCGAGCCATCTGAATATACTCTGAATTCAGTGTTCCTCACTGTGTCTGCCACAGAACTTCTAGCCTGGATTAGAACAATAGGCTCTAAATGGTCTCCCTGCTTTCATTCTTGTCTTTTTCATTTATTCTTTACCCAAGTCAATGTCCTCTTAAAAAAGCCCCAACAGCCTTCACAGGCTTCCCCATGTGACTTGAGAATAAAGTCTGAAGTCTTTACCTTGGCCTATGGCAGGGCCTCTCTCACGTGGCTCCCAGGACCTCTCTGGCCTCACCTCTCTCCCCTCTACTCACACTGGCCTCCTTGCTGTTCCTAGGGCAGACCTGGCAGGTTTGGCCTCAAGGCTTTCTTGTGTTTCACTCTGTTCCCTCTGAATGGAATGACCTTCCCAAAATTCTAGGATTTTATTTAGGTCTCAGTTCAGATGTTCCATTCCCAGAAAAGGTCTCCCTACCCTGTAAAAACTAGGAGCTTTCTTCACTTCCCGTCCTCTTCTCCTGCTGCATTTTTCTTGATCCTGCCTGTTTATTATTTAGTTTGTGTTTCATATCACCTACTAATACATGCTCCCTATAGTCAGGGGCTTTGTCTTTTTCACTATTGTGCCTTTTGACACCTATATAATAGAAACTCAAATATTGGTTGAATAAATAAATTAGTAAGACATGGAAATGCTTATCTTATAGTTGCAGTATGATTTTCAAAGGCCAGCAAGATAGACAATCTGCCCTTTAGTTTATTGCCTCACAACATTGCTTCCAAGACCTCCCAGTTACATTTCCTCACATTATTGGATAAATTCCTCCACATTTATCACAGCTCCTTCCTGACCTCAGTCTGACCCATTTACACATAAAACCCATTACGTTTGTACCTGGCACAAAAAATCATCACAAGATTGGCTTTCATACTCATCAAAGATTTTAGTCTGTTTTCATAATGGCAGCATTTGTTTTCATCACCAGTTCTGTCAAGGGCTCTACCATTAACTGAATATCGAGGCAGTGGTTACTAATGGATCTGCTTCCTAAATCTCATAGGAGTAGGTCACTTGCCAAGTCTTCCCTACGCTGCGGTCCTGTCAGAGCTCTCAGACAGACAAACCACAGTTCTGTCCCTGGTGAGATTCCTCAGTAGGGTCCTAGGTCAGCAGTGAGTGTTTGTCCTCTGAGCCAATTCCTTCCTGCTCATGGTGCTCCCTCCAATTTTGAGTGCTCCTTCATGGACTTCACCATGACCCTGTGACATCTTGGTTCTGTTCTCCCTGACTGCCATTCACTCCCCATCATCTTGTTACTTCATGAGTATTGCTGCCAAAATCCTAAGCAAACAGGTTGACTGTTCAATAATTCTTTTTCTGTTAGTCTTTTTTTTTTGTTTGTTTGAGTTAGCCTTGGCAAATGTTCTAACTTGTTCTTTATCAGAAATGTGGCTTCCATTAGGCACATATGCAGAAGGAAGTTCTCATACAATCGGATATGTAGATATTCGTAATCCTTTGGTATAAGAAACTGGACATGCACCCTAGCCTTGACATAAACTCTCACAGGCCCTGTGTAGTTGAATATTTATTTGATTTTTAAAGTTAGTGTTAAGTCAAAGTTAATTTAGTTGTTGATAGTTATCAGGAGCTTTTAAAAGGACAATTGGCAAAAACTTTTTGGCTTCAATTGTTAGAGTCAACAGTTTAGAAGTAACTTACCATTATAGTTTAACAGTTTAAATGTAACTTCCAGAAACTGGGGGATAGTGATGTAGAAGTAGAATAAATCATATGAAAACTGAGACTTTATAATAAAAAATATAATCATTAGATTCTTAGAGGAGGCAAATCCCCTTAGTATAGGAAAAAACTCACAGTAGCTTATACTGAGATTAAATAAAGTAGTCACTGGTCCAAAGAAAATTAAACTTCACTGGTTGACTTTATTCTCAATTTGGTTAGTGCAGTGTGGTTTATGTAACTAACATTTATTTTTCCTACACTGAGCATTTTAGTAGAATGCAATTTGAAATCTTCTAAACTTGGAGAATTATTTGTTTTGGAATAAGCAAAATAATTCTATCAAGATGGAAAAATCCTACCTGAAAAAAAACAAAAAAACAAAAAAAACCAAAAACCATACTGAGTAACATACTGAGTTACCTCTAAATAATGTTCATACCTTCTTTTAAACTCAGAAATGACCAGATAATTCAAATAATCACTCTCACTTTTATAAGGCATAGATAAGGTACTGTCCTTTTAATTTTTAAATACATTAAAACCCTAGCCTTCCACTGAGGGCTGAGTCCTCAAAATTTAGAAAGCTAGTAAATCTCTCAGTCTTTCACTTACTTGATCTCTTCCTGATTTATGTGATGTCATGTGACGTTCAAGTTGGGTTCTATATGCAAAGGTATAACTGCACAGGGAGCAACTGAAGTTATCTTCGTTCTTCTCATGGCGATATTTAATGTGTTCCTTCAGAGAGGTAAAGCGTTTATAGCCTCTGTCACAATACGGACAGGTGAGTAACTGGGAAAATGCATCTGGTGTTCCTGTAAAAGAAATCATACATTATAAACTTCAGCATTTAGAAAATATTACCATAGTTTCACTGAGTCTCTACACTATGTTCCAGATATTATGCTGTATGTTCCACTTTATATTTTGATCTTCAAAACAATACAATGATATCACTTCTGTTTTATAAATGAAAAAATGTGATGGGGCAAGGTGGCTCATGCCTTTAATCTCAGCACTTTGGGAAGCTAAGGCAGGAGGATAGCTTGAGGCCAGGCATTTGGAAGCAACCCAGGCAACAAGGCAAAATCCCAACTCTACAAAAAATTAAAAAAGAAAGTTGACTGGGCATGGTGTCATGTGCCCAAAGTCCCAGCTGCCTGGAGGGCTGAGGTAGGAGGATCACTTGAACCCAGAGCTCGAGGCTGCAGTGAACTATGGTTCCACCATTGTATTCCAGCCTGAGTAACAGAAGGAGACCTAGTCTCAAAAAAAAAAAAAAAAAGAAAGAAAGAAAGAAAGAAAGAACGACACTGTGAAGCCCAGCAAAGTTCAGAAAAATGAAGTCAGGATTGAAACACAGGCTGTCTAGCTTTGAAGTCATTCTCTTCTCCACTAAACGGTGATTCTTCCCTTTTGTTGCTTGGTTAACTAGACAAAGAAAAATGAAGGTAAAATTGAAATGTAGATTAAGTTTGTAACTGCATACATATTAAAGTGGAATTGTACTCTACAGAAGAATCTTTCTATTGGTAACAACTGTATCATTGTTTATTTAATGTTGAGTCTTCTGATCTTGAATGATATTATAAAGTAACTGTCATCAAATAGTAAGTAATACATAGTCAGGCTATGCTTCCAAGGCTCTCTTGCAGGTGGGTATGGCCACATGATTGAGTTCAGAATAAGATGGATACATGTATGGGGCCATGGGGAAAGTGTGATGGGGGCCAGATCACAGCCTGGTACATAAAGACCCCCAATGTGTGATCCTTCTTGTTCTTTCCCTAAAAGATAAATAATTGACAAATCTGCTGTATAATTGTATATGTATGGCTATAGATAACTTTCAGAAAACAAAGGCAAGCTGGATAAATTAGAGTTTACTGAATGAACTATGTTTTTACACAGATCTGCTTAAGTCTAACAATCCTAAAATGTAACACTTTGCCAATTACTATTATTTAACTAAGAGGAGATTTTTGTATTTGACTTATTTCTCCAAAGAAATAGGTTCCTAAGTGATATCCTATTATAAATATCATCTCTGCTTGCATTTTGAATTCCTTATAGAAAAACAGATATCCAAAGATAATGTCATAAAAATCTCCAAATGCTTTATAAACTTATGTAACAACTTCATTGGAATTGAAGTTCATATAAATTAAGTGACTGTCTTAACCACCAGTCCGTAGAAAATAGACTGAGCACTTGAACTCTAAATAGCTATTCAATTACATTGAGGGAGGGGCTTTAAAAAGGTTGGCTAGAGGCATCTGGATCTCCTCCATAATAGAACCAAAACAATGAGTAATAATTACACTTTGAATAGATCATCTACGAGAGAAACTGGAATTCAAAGGAGACTGACAGGCACCTCCTGAAGCAAAGAGGAGCCTGCTGTACCAAGATCAGCTAGAAATCTGCAGAGGCTTCCCAAATCAGGGAAAGAGTAAATGAGAGACCCCAGCAGTCCACATTCCCATTGTAGACTTCTGAAAGTTTTGCTATGAAAGAGACCCTCTTGGGCCCTGAGACTAACATACAGAGCAACCTGCTCCAAAGAGGGAGTTCACCTCCAAGCCCTGAGCAGCTACAGCCAAGGGGCCATTGTCAGAGAACAGCACAGCCATCCAGTAGTCCCTTAATCTTCACATTCCTGGAGCCCTACTGACAGCTCCTGCCCATGGCCACCACTGCTTTTAGTAACTGCACCTAGGGCCAAAGCATGAGCTATTGGTAGTGAGCTTGCTGTCTCAAGCAGTGGAGTTGAGTTGAATCATGTGCCCCAGGGACAGATTCCTCCACATGTATATGCTGCTACCATTGAAGCTAAAAAGCAGAAGCCACTGCCAGCAACCCCACTGCCCTGAGCTGTGGAGCTGCCACCATTTACAAGGGCCCTGAAGACAGGCCACTCTGCCCACAGCCACCACTTCAGGCTGAAGCATGTTCCTGCTCCTGCCTATACCTGCTGCCACTAAAAGTAACCCTGCCCTCCACAGTAGCAGGGCCACAGTGCAAATGTTGCAGCCCCCACCTAAGCATTTTGTTGGAGGTCTGCGGATCACCATTCTCCTATCTACCACAGCCAGTGTCTGTACACACAAGCAGGAAAATTAAGGATAAATCTGCTTGGCCCAGCTCTGCACCCCACTCCCAGCATGAGGAGACCATTCAAGGGCCTGAGGATTGCGCATCCCAACCAACAGTGTTGGCACCTAAGCCCTGAGGTTGGGCCCACCTGGTACAATCACAAGTGGTACCCACCTGCACAAGCCACTAGGAGCCTGGGAACTAGCCTGCACAGCCCGTTCAGTCTGGTATAGCCACCAACACCAGTTCTCCAACACTGCTGGAGAACCAGAAGTTGTTTCATCACTAATACTGCTGTTGCCCAACCCATACCTGCTATCCAGGGGCCAGAGAACATGCCCACCCAACTGGCACATAGCTGCTACTACTGGCATCTGAGAAAGCTGCCTGGAGGCACAAGAATTTGCCCATTTGTTCCCATTAACACTGGGTGCCAGCATATGCTGCCCTGGGGCCCAAAGACAGGCACACTTGGCTTGCCACTGCCACCACTGGGGCCCAAGAACTGGCCCACTAGTATTTCACTCCCAGAAAAACTTTACCACGGCCTCCACTAAAACCATACCATAGGCCACCAAATAAATTACAGATACCACTGATACTATTTAAAGCCAAAGAAATAATATAAAAGTTACACTACAGCATGTACCCCAAGCAAAGCCAAAGTGCCCTATTCAACCAATGCCACACATACATCTTCAGGGAAAATCCTTCCCATGAAAGCAAATCCAAAAAATTAGAAGAAGTGACCAGATATGCAGATATCAAAGTAAGGATAAAGAAAACAAGCAAAAGCAAGGAAATATGACACCTTTAAAGGAACACAATAATTCTTTAGGAACAAACTCTTATCAAAAATAAATTTACAAAATCCTGGAAAAAGAGTACAAAATAAGCTTTAAAAAGCTAAGTGAGATACCAATACACACACATAATACAAAGAAATTAATAAAACAATTTAGAATCTGAATGAAAGTTTACCAAAGGGACACATATTACAAAAAAGAAACAAACAGAAACTCTGGAACTGAAGAATTCATAAAATAAAATACAAAATATATTTGAAAGCTTCAATAATAGACTAGATCAAATAGAAAAAAGAATTTCAGAACTTCAAGACAGGTCTTTTAAAATAACCTAGTCAGACAAAAATAAGGAAAATAGAATAAAACATTATTAAAAAACCCTACTGACATATGGGAAACCACAAAGCAACCAAATATTTGAACTTTCATTGACCTAGGAGGCAAAGAGAAAATGAGAGAGATGTATAAAATCCCCAAATTTAGCAAGAGATTTATACATCTAGATAAAGGAAGCTTAGGGATACCCAAATAGTATTTGAAAAGGTCTTCTCCAGGACACAATATGGTAAACTGTCAAAGAAGAATGAATTCTAAAAACAACAAGCCAAAAATATCTAGTTGTTTATAAGCAAACTTCAGTCAGACTAACCGTGAATTTCTTAGCAGAAACCCACAGGCCAGGAGAGAATGGGATAACATATACAAGGGCTGAAGGAAAAATCTACCTGCCAAGGATACTATACCTGACAGAGTTATCCTTCTTATGTGAAGGTGAAATAAAGTCTTTCTTAGACAAGCAAAAGCTGAGCTTGCTTAGACAAGCAACTGGGCCTATAGGAACTGCTTAAAAGTTATTTGTTACACCTGGTAGTAAATGGATGATATTTACCATCAAAAAAAAAAAAATGCACAAAAGTATAAAATCCATTGACAACAAACAAATAAGGTAGAGAGAAAGGACTCAAATGTTGCCACTACAGAAAACCACCAAAGCGTAACAATAAACAGTCAGAGAGAAACAAAAGAAAGGATACACAAAACAACCATAAATCAATTAATAAAATGACAGTATAATGCTCACATATCAATAAAAACCCTGAATGTAAACAGATTAAACTTTTCACTTAAAAAAATAGATGGGCTGAGTGGAGCTTAAAAAATGACCTATCTAATGTGCTGCCTACAAGAAAAGCATCTCACCAATAAATACAGAAAGTACAAGTGTAGGAAAAAAAGTTCCATGCAAATGGAAACCAAATGTGAGCAGAGGTAGCTATACATATATCAGATAAAACAGACTTTAAGTAAAAAAATAAATAGACAGTCATTTTATAATGATAAAGGGGTCAACCAACAAGAGCATATAACAATTCTAAGCATATATGCAATCCAAACTGCAGCACCCAGGGATATAAAAAGGTATTATTAGATCTAAAGTGTGAGATACAAACTAACACAATTATAGTTGGGGATGTTTATACTCTACTGTCAGTATTAGATAATTGAGACAGAAAATGGACAAAGAATCACTGGATTTAATCTGTACTTTAGAAAAAAAGGATCTAAAAGACATTTACAGAACATTTCTTCCAACAGCTGCAGGATATATGTTCTTATCAGCACAGAGAACATTCTCTAGGACTGACCATATGTTAGGACACAAAACAAGTCTCAACAAATAGAAAAAAATGAAAATCATATCAAGTGAGTTCTTAGACCACAAGAAAATAAAATCAGAGGGGGGGTGGAGCAAGATGGCGGCCTATAGCTTCCTTGCAACTGGGCACAGTGAGACTGGGAAGAGAGGACTTCAGGCATCTCTGGCAGGTGGGATCTGCCCAGAAACTTCCCTTTGGGGACACAGGGAGACAGCGTGAGAGTTCTGGACAACCTGAGGAAGGGAAAAGCAGTGGAGATTGGGCAAGTGGTTGCGTGTGTTTCATTTGGTCTAATACTGTCAGCAGCTGTGGGTAGGGCAACAGGGGGACTACAGAAGGCCTTGCCTGTGTGCTGTTTGGGTTTCTTTTGGACTTGGCGCTCGGTTGAACTGCCTTGGGAGAACTTGGGCAAGAGTGCAGGGCTCTTTGAACATTGTCTGCGGCCCCAGACTGGGCCACCGAGCCAGATGGAGCCACCAGTGGGCTGTGTGGAGCCATTGTGGGAGAACTGCCCTGGCAAGCTCCACCCTCAGGGTCGCAGAACAAACATTGGGCGGGAGTGAGTAATCTAGTGACGAAGCAGCCTAAAGGCAGGGACTGAGACGCTTTGCAGCCTTACCCTCAGGGGCATAGGGTGAGACCGGTTTTGGCACACTGGGTAAGTGGACAGCCACTTAAGGAGTGATCCCAGCCACAAGTTCTTTCCTGGGAAAGCTTCTGCTTAGCCCATGTTAGCAATTTAAAGTTTCTTCTAAGCAGGCTGAGGAAGATTTAAGCTCTCCACCCTGCGGGGTTTGAGAAATCATTAGAGACACAGGGTCACTCCCTACAAAGATCCAGTAACAAGAGAGTGATTCTGCCAGAGTCTGATCTGGGAGAGACACCTCTGCAACTCTGAGGATAGTCATAGGCAACAGTGAAAAATAATCATGAGGCGGAATCAACAGAAAAACTCTGGCAATATTAATAATCAGAGTATATCAACTCCCCCAAGGAATGACAAGGTGGATACAGCACAAGAGCCCTTGCATAAGCAAATGGCTGAGATGTCAGAAATCGAATTCAGAGTCTGGACAGCAAATAAGATCAGTGGAGTGGAGGAAAAGATGGAATTAGAATTTCAAGCAGCAATCCAAAAGAGTCTCAGGAATTCAACGAATTCAAAGACAAAATGACCAAAGATTTTGACACATTGAGAAAAGAAGTTGCAGCCCTCAAAGAACTGAGAAATACAGTAGAATTCCTCAGTAACAGAATGGAGCAAGCAGAAGAAAGGATTTCTGACATGGAAGACAAAGCTTTCGAATGCTCCCAAACTTCCAAAGAGGTAGAGAAATGGAAGTCAAAAATGGATCATTCTCACAGACATTCTCTGGGATAACTCAAAGAAAACCAATATTCGCCTTATAGGGAAACCTGAAAAGGATGAAGTGGCGTTACAAGGCACAGAGTCTCTTCTATAGGAGATTATGAAAGAGAACTTTCTAGACATGCCAAGAGATTCTGAAATTCAGATAGCAGACAGTTTAGAACCCCAGCAGGACCCAGCTCAAATAAGACATCCTCCAGGCACATCATAATTCAGTTCACGAAAGTTAATATGAAGGAGAAAATTCTGAAAGCAGCCAGATGTAAGAAATCCATTAATTATAAGGGGAAGAATATTAGAATAACTGCAGATTTCTCTGATCAAACTGTCAAGCTAGAAGAGAATGGTCATCGCTTTTCAATCTCCTAAAACAAAAGAACCTTCAACCCAGGATCTTGTATCCAGCTAAACTGAATTTCATTTATGATGGAGAAATTAAATACTGGAACAACATCCACATGCTGAAGAAATTTGCTATAACTAAGCCAGCTCTCCAGGATATTCTCAGACCTATCCTCTACAATGACCAGTGCAAACCTCCACCACAAAAGTAAACTCACCCAGAAACTATTTATCAAATTTCATCTTCCACAGCTAAGAAAGGACTAAGAATGTCCACTGGACTTCCTAAAGATTTATCATTACTTTCAATTAATGTGAATGGTTTAAACTGTCCCCTAAAGAGGCATAGGTTGGCTGACTGGATACAAAACTTCAGGCTTAGATATCTGCTGCATACAAGAATCTCACCTTAGCTTAAAAGATAAATTTAGACTCAAGGTGAAGGGATGGTCATCTATATTCCAGGCAAATGGAAAACAGAAAACAGCAGGTGTCGTAATCTTATTTGCAGATACAATAGGCTTTAAACCAACCAAAGTAAAGAAGGATATAGATGGGCATTTCATATTTGTTAAAGGTACCACTTGATATGATGAGATTTCAATTATTAATATTTATGCGCCCAATCAGACTGCACCTCAATTTATAAGAAAAACTCTAATAGACATGAGTAATGTGATTTCCTTCAGCTCCATAGTAGTTGGAGATTCCTTTAGCAGTGTTGGATAGATCCTCCAAAAAGAAGCTAAGTAAAGAAATTTTAGATTGAAACTTAACCATTCAACAACTGGATTTAACAGACATCTACAGGACATTTCATCCTAATAAAATGGAATACACGTTCTTCTCAGCACCCTATGGAACATACTCAAAAATTGATCACATCTTAGGTCACAAGTCTAATCTCAGCAAATTTAAAAGAATAGAAATTATTCCTTGCATCTTCTCTGATCATCATGGAATAAAAGCTGAACTCAATAACAACAGGAATCTGCATACTCATACAAAAACATGGAAGCTAAATAACCT